>PVJN01002513.1:83227-95187 GCA_004026805.1 Lasiurus borealis
CCCCCCCCCCCCCCCCCCCCCCCCCCCCCCCCCCCCCCCCCCCCCCCCCCCCCCCCCAACTGCTCTTCCCTGCAGGCCTGGGTCCCCTCCAACTGCCCTTCCCTGCAAGCCCGGTTGCCCCCAACTTCCCTCCTCTGTTGGTCTGGTCACCCCTAACTGCCTCCCCTGCAGGCTTGATTGCCCCCGATTTCTCTCCCTTGCAGGCCTGATTCCTCCCAACTGCCCTCCCCTGCTGGCCATGTTGTGGCATCCATCTTGTGTCCACATGGGGGCAGCCATCTTGTGTGTTAGAGTGACAGTCAATTTGCATATTACTCTTTTATTAGATGGGATACACACAGACACAAACACACACACTCTCTCTGAGTGGCCAGATTATTATGCGTTCAGAGATCATAATCTGGCCACTTAGTATATGGTCTGGAAGTATTACAGTTTTGATCAATTTTAAATTTTATAATAGATTTTGTACATTTTTTATGATAGTAAAATAAATGAAATACGATAGTATCTGTATACGTTTTATGCATTCTCAGCATAACTTTTTCGTGGCATTTTTTTTTCCAATAGTTCTAGGCTATGTAATTCATTTGTGAGTATTTTCAAACTGTCACAGGTTTCCAAAATTTTTTTGCAGTATATTTATTGGAATAAAAACTGCACTGTCAAACTTGAATTGTGCAAGAGTTAAATATATTCTGTTTCTGTTTATGCTTTGGGCTCATTTTCATGGCACGTAATCATATTTTTACCCTGCATTAATATGTGTTCTTAACTTTTGCATCTAGGAATCTGAATTGTATTTAATGCCAACAAAACTAATTGAATTAACCTGAGATTATTCCTAATGAGTTCTTATTTTTTTATTCCACAGATTCCATGCAATGGAAAAGCAGCTGATCGCATCCATCAGGATGGTATACACATCCTTGTAAATATGAATGGTTATACCAAGGGTGCTCGAAATGAACTCTTTGCTCTCAGGCCAGCTCCTATTCAGGTAATGGAATTAATAATTGCTCACAATATTTATTGGGTTAAAAATATAGTAATGTGCTTTTATCCACTCTGGTTACCTGGCATTGGAAACAATAGAGTAGACATATCTGACTTAAGGGGAAAAAAGTATAGTTCTCAAAAGGCACAGGGACAGCGAATTTTTAGTGTAGAACACAATGCCCATAGTACATGTATACAGAGACATGCATTTCATAGTTGGGTATAAATAGTTCTTTTGCCTTGTAAATTGGAAAAACACTTTAGCACTTATTTTAGTCTAAAATACTATTTGATTGCTCTTGGCTGAGGCAATCCTCCCTGTTAGTTTGTTTATTACATTTGGACCCTTTGGAGGAAAGTTCTTAGTCTGTTTTTCACCCTCTCCCTCCCTTAGGCAATGTGGCTCGGATACCCTGGGACTAGTGGGGCACTATTCATGGATTATATCATCACTGATCAGGAAACTTCACCAGCTGAAGTTGCTGAACAGTATTCTGAAAAACTGGCTTATATGCCACATACTTTCTTTATTGGTGATCATGCTAATATGTTTCCTCATCTGAAGGTAGGTAGAAAAACAGTGCTATGGGGAATTGCAAAGAACTGTAGTCGTTTATTTTTTTTGCTAGTGTCCCTATGCATCCTAAAGGACATGTCTGAAACTCTTTTCTTCTGATTAGAAAAAGGCAGTCATCGATTTTAAGTCCAATGGGCACATTTATGACAATCGGATTGTTCTGAATGGCATCGATCTGAAAGCATTTCTTGATAGTTTACCGGATGTGAAAATTGTCAAGGTCAGAACCTGGTCATTATTGTCATTGAAATAAAGTTATCTGCATTTGGGATCTTTTCCCTAATGATATATTTTGTGCCATTTTTTTAAAGATGAAATGTCCTGATGGAGGAGATAATGCAGACAGCAGTAATACAGCTCTTAATATGCCAGTTATCCCTATGAATACTATTGCAGAAGCAATTATTGAAATGATTAACAGAGGACAAATTCAGATAACAATTAATGGATTCAGTATTAGCAATGGATTGGCAACTACCCAGGTGAGAAGAGAATAATAGTGCATAATATGTACCACCAGGTATACATTCACCTCATTGAAATCTCATAATTCTAGCAGGTAAGCGTAATTATTTCTGTTTTATTGATGAGGAAATGAATTCAGTGGAAATTGGCATCTTAAATAGGTTTGTTCGATTTTAAAATCATCTGGATTCAGCCAGTAAGTTATACTAGTGAGAGTCTATTGTGTTTATATCTTATTTCCTTCTGTGGCTTTACTCTTAACAATGATGAACTTGGTTCTGTAATTAACTTATCCTTTCCCTAGTTAATTCTTACTCCTCTTGAAGACTTTCAGTTTAGAGAGCTCCTCCAAGAATCTGTTCCTGTCTTTATCCTCAGATTTCTTTGGATAAATATCTAGAAGAGGGATTGCTGGGTCATATGGTAGTTCTATTGAGGCACCTCCATACTGTTTTCCACAGTGGGTACACAAATTTCCAATTCTACCAACAGTGCATGTGTGTTCCCTTTTCTCTACATCTTCATCAACACTTGTTTGTTGATTTATTTATAATAGCCCTTCTGGAAGGTGTGAGGTAATCTCTCATTTCGGTTTTAATTTGTACTTCCCCAATCCCATTGTATACTGTAACTTCTGTAATATTTGGATATATCTTTATATCCAGTGTAACACATAATTCCTTAGTTTTGTATTCTCCACTGAATTGAAGACTAGTGTCTTAGCAACAGAAATGCAATATGTGCTCAATAAATATATAATGCATACTCAAATAAGTGAATATGTAGCTCTGTCACAAGACCATAAGGCAAAGATCTCTGACCTCTTAGGAGTTAAAATTTTTACTTGTACATCATTTTATACCAAGGGTGCTCAAAATGAACTCTTTGCTCATAGGCCAGCTCCTTAATAAGAGGTAAAGGAATTAATAATAATCACTGTGTCTTTTGGGCTAAAAAGACAGTATTGTGTTCTTTTTCCCTCTGGTTACCTGGTATTGGAAACACTAGAGCAGACATGTTTGAATTAAAGTATAGTGAGATTTTCTTTTTTTTTGTATTTCATTTTTTCCCATAACCATTTATCCTTTCTAATCCCTCTTCCATCTCCACCCCACCCTTGCAATCACCAAACTAAAATATAGTTGAAATGCACAGAGACAGAATTTTGAGTGTAGAACACCATGCCCATATGTATGAAATGACCTTACACACAAGAAATAAGTTAAATAACAATATAAGGCAGTACTCATATGGGAATTACAAGATAAGATTATAATTGAGTATATAGGTACTTAGTATTGATCAATGTGGGGAGAGGCAGTCTTTTTTTAAATTTATTTTATTGATTTTTCACAGAGAGGAAGGGAAAGGGATAGAAAGCCAGAAACATCGATGAGAGAGAGAGACATCGATCAGCCACCTCCTGCACACCCCCTAGTGGGCCTGTGCCCTCAACCAATGTACATGTCCTTGACCGGAATCGAACTTGGGACCTTTCAGTCCCCAGGCTGACGCTCTATCCACTTAGCCAAACCAGTTTCAGCAGGGAGAGGCAGTCTTAGTAGAGAATGTTTGGAGGAATAATTTTAGTCTTAAAGGGTGTGTTTCATTTAGAAAAGGACATTTCATGCATGAAGAAAAGAGTAAGCAAAACATGGCTGTTGGATTAATAGAATTTTGAAGATAACTTTTTGACCAGAATGAAAAGTTTTTATAGTGCCACACACACCAAATTAAAATAATGTTATAACTTTTTTCTTTTTAACTTAATATGTCATGAATATTTTATAGTTCTTGATGGCTATACCATTTTTCACATTAATTCACTGATTAAAAAAATATCGGACTGTGTTGACTTTTAAGTATTACCATTGTATTTTTTTTCTTGTTCTAGATCAACAATAAGGCTGCCACTGGAGAGGAGGTTCCCCGTACCATTATTGTAACTACACGTTCTCAATATGGTTTGCCAGAAGATGCCATTGTCTATTGTAACTTCAATCAGTTATATAAAATTGACCCTTCTACTTTGCAAATGTGGGCAAATGTGAGTTTATGTAGATTCGTTATTAATATATAGAGACTGGGAAAGATTTGGTATACAGGTCCTCTTGCTGACACTGCCTCTGACCCCTCCCCCCGCCTCTGACCCTTACCCCCCATTCATGAGTGGCTGTACTCATTTCTTCTGAAAAATAAATAAATAATTTCCAGTTATAGTTGGCATGCAATATTATATTATTTCTGGTGTAAAGCATAGTAATTAATCGTTTATATACTTTACAAAGTGATTGCCCCAATAAGTTGAGTACTTATCTATTGACTATATTCCCTGCGCTGTGATTTACACACACATGGCTATTTTTGTAACTGGCAATTTGTACTACTTAACCCCTTTTCACAATTTTTGCACCCATTCTCCCATCTGCCTCCGATCTGGTGATCATCAACTTGTTCTCTGTATTTATGAGTTTGTTTCTGTTTTCATTTATTTTGTTCTTTAGATTCTACATATAAGTGAAGTCATATGAAATTCTCTTTCTCTGATTTACATTACTTAGCATAATACTCTATAGGTGTGCAATGTTGTCACAAATGGTAAGATTGCATTCCTTTTTAATGGCCGGGTAATATTCCATTTTAGATATGTATGGTATCTTTATCCAGTTGACTATTGAGTGTAGAACACCATATCTTGGCTATTAGTGCTGCAGTGAACATAGGGGTACGTACATATATATTTTCAAGTTAGTGTTTTGGATTTCTTCCACCCAGAAGTGGAATTGCTGAGTCATATGGTAATTCTATTTAATTTTTAAATTAATGTATTACATGTGTACAGTTTTTTCCATTGCCCCCCCTCACTTATGCATGCCCTAAACCCCCAGTGTCTTGTGCCCATTGGTTATGCTTATATGCATGTATACAAGTCCTTTGGTGTTCTTTTATATACCCCACCTCTCCCTAACCTTCCCACTGCAATTTGACAGTCTTTGCTTTACTGCCTCTATATCTCTTTTTGTTCATCCATTTATAATGTTCTTTATTATCCATAAATGAGTGAGATCATGGTGGTATTTTTCTTTCATTGACTGGCTTATTTCACTTAGCATAATGCTCTCCGGTTCCATCCAGGTTGCTGCAAATGGTAAGAATTCCTTCATTTTTATGGCAGCATAGTATGCCATTGTGTAGATGTACCATAGTTTTCTGATCCACTCATCTGCTGACGGGCACCTAGGCTGTTTCCAAATTGTAGCTATTGTAAATTGTGTTGCTATGAACATAGGGGTGCATAAATCCTTTCTGATTGGTGTTTGTAATTTCTTAGGATATATTCCTAAGAGTGGGATTGCTGGGTCAAATGGGAGCTCTATTTTTAGTCTTTTGAGCAAACTCCATACTGTTCTCCACAGTGGCTGTACCAGTCTGCATTCCCACCAGCAGTGCACGAGGGTTTCTTTTTCTCTGCATCCTCATCAACACTTGTCCTTTGTTAATTTGTTGATGATTGCCATTTTGACAGGTGTGAGATGGTACTGTATTGTCGTTTTGATTTGCATCTCTCCGATAATTAGTGACTTTGAGCATGTTTTCATGTGTCTCTTGGCCTTCCGTCTTCTTTTGAAAAGATTCTCTTTAGGTCCATTGCCCATTTTGTTTTTATTGGATCATTTATCTTCCTTTTATTATTAAGTTGTGTAAGTTGGCTGTAGATGTTGGAGATTAAACCTTTATCAGTGCTCACATTTGCAAATATGTTCTCCCATACAGTGGGCTTCCTTGTTGTTTTGTTAATGGTTTCTTTTGCTGTGCAGAAGCTTTTTATTTTGATGTAGTCCCATTTGTTTATTTTTTCTTTAGCTTTCATTGCCTTAGGAGCAGTATCAGTGAAGAAGTTCTTTCAGCATATGTCTGAGATTTTGCTTCCTGTGGATTCCTCTAGTATTCTTATGGTTTCCCATCTTAATGTTTAAGTCCTGTATCCATTTTGAGTTTATTTTTGTGTATGGTGTAAGTTGGTGGTCTAATTTCATTTTTTTTACATGAATCTGTCCAATTTTCCCAATACCATTTGTTGAAGAGACTGTCTTAACTCTTCATGCTTCCTTTGTCAAATATTGAGCATAGTGGTTTGGGTCGATAGCTGGATTCTCTATTCTATTCCATTGATCTATGTGTCTGTTATTGTGCCAGTACCAGGCTGTTTTGAGAACAGTGGCTTTGGAATACAGCTTGAAATCTGATATTGAGATCCCTCCTACTTCATTCTTCTTTCTCAGGAATGCTGTGGCTATTCAGGGTCTTTTTTGTTCCAGATGAATCTCTGGAGAGTTCTTTCTAGGTTTGTGAAATCTGTCGTTGGTATTTTAATGGGGAGTACATTGAATCATAGATTGCTTTGGGTAGTATGGGCATTTTAATGATGTTGATTCTCTCAATCCAAGAGCATGGTATGCTCTTCCATCATTTTACGTCTTCCTCTATCTCTTTTGGTAATCATATTTAAAATTTTTAAAGGAACTTCTATACTATTTTTTATAATGACTACGCATCTATTTGTAATCCCACCACAATGCATGAGGGTTTCCTTGTATCTGCATCCTTGCCAACACTTGTTAGTTGATTTATTGATACAGCCATTATGATAGGTGTAAGGTGATAACTCATTGTGATTTTAATTTGCATTTTCCCAATGATTAGTTATGTTGAGCATCTTTTTATGTTTGTTGGCCATCTATATGTTCTCTTTGAAGTTATATCTATTTAAGTCCTTTGCCCAATTTTCAATTAGATTTCTTGTTTTTTGGTGTTAAGTTATATGAGTTCCTTACATATTTTAGATATTTACTTCTTTTAAAAATATATTTTTATTGATTTCAGAGAGGAAGGGAGAAGTAAAGAGAGATAAAAACATGGATGATGAGAGAATCATTGATCAGCTGCCTCCTGCATGCCTCATATTGGGGATTGAGTCTGCAACCTGGGCACGTGCCCTTGACTGGAATCGAACCCAGGATCCTTCAGTCCACAGGCTGATGCTCTATCCACTGAGCCAAATATGCTGGGGCTAGATATTAACTTCTTATTGGATGTATCATTGGTAAATATCTCTCATTCAATAGGTTATATTTTTGTTGATGGTTTCCTTCTCTATGCAAAAACCTTTTCATTTGATGTGGTCCCATGTTTATTTTTTACTTTGTTTCCTGTGCATAAGGAGACATTAAAAAACATTGTTACAAGCAGTGTCATGAGGTTGATTGCATGTGTTTTCCTCTAGTTTATTGTTTAAGTCTTTAATCCACTTTGAGTTTATTCTTGTATCTTGAATAGCAGGTGATCTAGTTTCATTATTTTTTTGCATGTATTTGTGCAGTGGTCCCCCCACACCATTTTTAAAGAAACTTTCTATAAGTATTACTTTGGCTCTGTAGGATGCTTTGGGAAGTATGGACATTTTAATAATGTGAAATGTTCCTATCCATTAGCATGGTATATGCTTCAATTTATTTGTCTTCTTCAGTACCTGTCTTCAATGACACAGTTTTCCAATTATAGGTTCTTTTTTGTTGTTAATCCTCACCCAAGAATATTATTTTTCCTTTGATTTTTAGAGATAGTGAAAGGGAAGGGAAGGGGAAGAGACAAAGAGAAACATTAATGTGAGAGAGACACATTGGATTTGTTTCCTCCCACATATTTATCCTATCAGGACTGAGCATCGAGCCTACAGCCAAAGTATGTGCCCTTTACTCTAATTGAACTTGGGACTCTTCAGTATGCTGGTCGATGCTCTATTCACTGAGCCAAATTGGCTAGGGCACAAGGATAGGTTCTTTATTTCTTAGGTTAAATTTATTCCTAAGGTATGAAAAAGAATGATCTCTTACCCTTTGAGACAGCAGGGAGGGACCTGGAGTGTATTATGCTAAGTGAAATAAGCCAGTCAGAGAAAGACAAGTATCACATGATCTTACTCATATGTGGAACCAAATAACAAAATAAACTGATAGAGTTATGGAACTGACTAATGAATCTCAGAGGGAAGTCAGGGTTGGATCGGTGGGTGGAGAGAGATTAACCAAAGAACTCATGGGCATATTAGAGGCCTGTTGCACGAAATTCATGAAAGAGTAGGCCTTCCTTTTCCTTACTGCTGGCACCGGCTTCCCTATGGCACCTGGGCTTCCTCCAGAAGGTCATCTGGTCTAATTACTGGGGATGTGCTCGCAACCAAGGTACATGCCCTTGACAGGAATTGAACCTGGGACCTTTCAGTCCGCAGACCGATGCTCTATCCCCTGAGCCAAACTGGTTTCGGCACGCTTTTGTTATAGATATGCATAACTCATGGACATAGACAATAGTGTGGTGAAGGCCTGTGGGTAGGGGGGTTCCAGGTACAGGGTGAAGGGGGTCAATGAGGAAAAATGGGACATCTGTAATCAAGATAAATTAAAGATAAATATAAAATTTAAAATTACAACAACAAAAAATAAAAGAATACAAGCCTTACCCGCTTTGGCTCAATGGATAGAGCATCTGCTCACAGATTGACAGGTTCCAGTCAAGGGCACATACCTTGGTTGCAGGTTCCCTGGTCCTTGTTGAGATGGGTGTGGGGACAACCAATCATTGTGTCTCTCTCACATTGATGTTTCTCTCTGTTTCTTCCTCTTTTTTCCACTCTCTCTAGAAATCAATGGGAAAAACATATCCTTGGGTGAGGATTAACAAAAAAACAACAAAAAAACAGAACAAAAAAAATACAACAAAAATCCTAGGTATTTTATTTATTTATTTATTTATTTTAAAAAAATATATATTTTATTGATTTTTCACAGAGAGGAAGGGAGAGGGATAGAAAGTCAGAAACATCGATGAGAGAGAGACATCGATCAGCTGCCTCCTGCCCGCTCCCTACTGGAGTTGTGCCCGCAAGCAAGGTACATGCCCCCGACCAGAACTGAACCCAGGACCTTTCAGTCCACAGGTTGACGCTCTATCCACTGAGCCAAACCGGTCTCGGCATTTTATTTTATTTTTTTTAAAAATTAAAACATCTTTATTGTTCAGATTATTAACAATTGTTCCTCTTTTTTCCCCCATACCTCCCCTCCACCCGCTTTCCATCCCACCCTCTGCCCTTACCTCCCCCCCACTGTCCTCATCCATAGGTGTACGATTTTTGTCCAGTCTCTTCCCGCACCCCCCACACTTCTTTCCCCCCTGAGAATTGTCAGTCCACTCCCTTTCTATGCCCCTGATTCTATTATATTCACTAGTTTATTCTATTCATCAGATTTTTTTATTCACTTGTTGATAGATATGTATTTGTTGTTCCTAATTTTTATCTTTACCTTTCTTCTTTCTCTTCTTAAAGAATACCTTTCAGCATTTCATATAATACTGGTTTGGTGATGATGAACTCCTTTAGCTTTTTCTTATCTGTGAAGCTCTTTATCTGCCCTTCAATTCTGAATGATGGCTTTGCTGGGTAGTGTAATCTTGATTGTAGGTTCTTGCTATTCATTCATTTTGAATATATCTTGCCACTGCCATCTGGCCTGCATCGCTCCCTTGTGGGTAACTGTTTTTCTCTTGCTGCTTTTAATATTCTTTCTCTGTCTTTTACTCTTGGCCTTTTAATTATGATGTCTTGGTGTGGCCCTCTTTGCATTACTCTTGTTTGGGGTTCTGTGTGCTTCCTGGACTTGTAAATCTATTTCTTTCACCTGGTGGGGCAAGTTTTCAGTCATTATTTCTTCAAATAGGTTTTCAGTATTTTGCTCTTTCTCTTCTTCTGGTATCCCCATAAGTCAGATGTTAGCACGCTTGAAGTTGACCCAGAGGCTCCTTACACTGTCATCATATTTTTGGATTCTTTTTGCTTTTCCAATTGAGTGGTTTTTGTTTCTTTGTATTTCAAATCTTTGAGTTCATTCTTGCCATCCTCTAGTCTGCTGTTGGTTCTCTGTATATTATTTTTTTTCAGTGTATGCTTAATTTTTAGTTGGTCCTTTTTCATATCCTTGAGGTTCTCGCTAAATTTATCAGCCTTTTCTAGAAAACTCTTGAAAAACCTTATAACCGTGGTTTTGAACTCTATATCTAATCATTTGCTTTCTTCCATTTCTTTCATTTGTGACCTTTTTCTTTGTCTCCACATTTTGACTGCTTCCTCTAGTTGAGTGGCTTTGTGTGCTAGGTGTCCTATAGGGCACGATGACTCAGCCTCCCCAGTTACTTGAGGTGGGCACTCTTGGTCTACCCCTTTGTGGGCTGTGTGCAGAGTCTTGTAGTTAAGCCTTGATTGTTGTTGATATCACTGGGAGGAATTGACCTCCAGGCCCATTGGCTGTGAGGATCAGCTGTGTCTGTGCTGGAAACACCCTTATGGGAGAAGACTTGCAAAAGCCTCTGCTCAGCTTGGATGGGGCGGACTCTCAGGGTGGAGCAGATACCATTGGTTTCCCGTCAGCCCTCCCCTAATAGGCCCCTGTGTCTCAGTGTCCCATGCTATTCGCTGCAAGCACCTCTGAGAGAAAGCCGCACTCGAGATTTGCCCACTGCCAGACAGTCCAATTTCTCCCCGAATGAGTATGGGTCCCAGAGTTTCGCCCAGAACTGAAGTTTAGTGCATTCAGAAGCTTTTGTCTCCCTCCTGCTTGAGAAAGCCAGCCGCGCACTCAGTTGGCTACAGTCTCTGCGCGTGCGCCTTGGTACCTCTGCTACCTGCAGCTCCTCTAGTCTCAGTGTGCTTTTCTCGTTCCTGACAGTCCATTTTCTCTCCGTATGAGTCTGGGTCCCCAGAGTCTCATCTGGAACTGGAGTTCAGCACAGTTGAGATCTTTTGTCTCCCTCCTGCTTGAGAAGTCAGCTGCGCACTCAGTTGCCAGTTCTCTCTGTGTGCGTCTCAGTACCTCTGCCTCCTGCAGCTCCTCTGAGTCTCAGTGTGCTTTTCTCTTTCCTTCTAGTTGTAGAATTTCCACTCAGCCAGCCTTTTTGTGTTTCTGGATGATATCTGTTTTGTCTTTTAGTTGTAGTTTTGAAATTGTTGCGCAAGACAGCAGTTTAGGTGTTTGTGCCGCCAACTTGGTTTCTCAGGCATTTTATTCTTTATGCAATCGTAAATGGGATTATCTTTTTTCTCCTTCTGGTAGTCTGTTACTGTTGCATGAAAATGCAACTGATTTCTGAATATTAATTTTATATCCTATTTTACTGAATTCATTCATGAATTCCAATAGTTTTTTGGAGGACTCTTTAGGGATCTCTCCATATAATATCATCTCATTTGAAAATAATGACAATTTTCCATCTTCCTTTGCAATTTGGATGTCTCTTTTTCTCTTTCTTTTTTTAAAAAATATATTTTATTGATTTTTTTACAGAGATGAAGGGAGAGGGATAGAGTGTTAGAAACATCGATGAGAGAGAGAGACATTGACCAGCTGCCTCTTTCACGCCCCTCAATTGGGGATGTGCCAGCAATCAAGGTACATGCCCTTGACCAGAATCGAACCTGGGACCTTTCAGACCACAGGCTGTCGCTCTATGCACTGAGCCAAACAGGTTTTGGCTGGATGCCTTTTTTTCTTTTCTCATTGTTATGGCTAGGTCTTTTTTTTTTTTTAATTAAATCTTTATTATTCAGATTATTATATTTGTTTCTCTTTTTTACCCTCCATAGCACCCCTCCACCCAGCTCCCACCCCTTCCTCTGCCCTTAGCTCCCTCCCATTGATCTCCTCCATAGGTGTATGATTTTTGTCCAGTCTCTCCCTGTACACCCTCACCTCTTTCCCCATGAGAATGATCAGTCCAGTCCCTTTCTGTGCTCCCGATGATATCATATTCACCAGTTTATTCTGTTGATCAAATTTTTAATTCACTTAATTTTTAGATTCACTTC
>PVJN01002513.1:103564-116795 GCA_004026805.1 Lasiurus borealis
TTTTTTTTTTTTTTTTTTTTTTTTTTTTTTTTTTTTTTTTTTTTTTTTTTTTTTTTTTTTTTTTTTTTTTTTTTTTTTTTTTTTTTTTTTTTTTTTTTTTTTTTTTTTTTTTTTTTTTTTTTTTTTTTTTTTTTTTTTTTTTTTTTTTTTTTTTTTTTTTTTTTTTTTTTTTTTTTTTTTTTTTTTTTTTTGCTTCTTTATATTTCAAATCATTGAATTGATTCTTGGGATCCTCTAGTCTGCTGTTGAATCTCTGTATATTATTATTTCAGTCAATGTATGCTTAATTTCCAGTTGGTCCTTTTCCATATCCTTGAAGGTCTCACTAAATTTCTCAGAGGTTTCTAGAAGATTGTTGAGTGACCTTATAACCGTGGTTTTGAACGCTATATTCAGTATTTTGCTTTCATCCATTTCTTTCATTTGTGACTTTTTTTTTTGTTCTGCGTTTTGGCTGCTTCCCTGTGTTTGTTTCTATGTACTAGGTAGCTAATAAGTCTCCTTGAGTTGATAGAGTGGCCTTGTGTGGCAGGTGTCCTATAGGAGTGAGTAGCTCAACCTCCCCAGTTACTTGAGGTGAACATTCTTGGTGCACCCCTTTGTGGGCTGTGTGCAGAGTGTTGTTGTAGTTAATCCTTGATTGCTGTTGGTATCACTGGGAGGAATTGACCTCCAGGCCAATTGGCTGTGATGACCAGTTGTGTCTACACTGGAAAATCTGTTGTGTAGGAGACACCCTTAAGGGGCATGACTTGCTTCAGTGGGGCTTTGTTGCTCACTGAGTATGCCTCTTGAGTGTGTCTCATATGGATGTGAGGAGTTGTAATCTGGTATGGTCTCATTCTGACCACTGGGTACACTGGCTCTTGGATCTCCAAGGAGGTGCCAGGTCAGCCACTACTTGGGGCCACCCAGCAGGATCTCAGAGAGATCTGCAGATTCCTCCTCTTTGTATGGGGTTTGGAAGTGCCCAGACGAGGCCCAGCTGTGAAGGAAGGCAGGCTGCTGCTGCCAGGCCTTGAGCTTTTTATTGATAGCTTTGAGGTTCCCTGACCCAGCTGCAGCTTGTTTGACACATTTTAGGCTGAGAAAGGACAGGTTATTCATTTGGATGGGATTGTAAATTGGGTGGGGCAGGGTCTCTTGGAATCACCAGGGCGGAGCAAACAGAAATGGCTGCCAGTCAGTGCTGCACCAGAAAGGTCCCCAGGACTTTTTGTCCTGTGCCCTTGTGCAGGAACAATGATTGCTGCCAGCACCTTTGAGAGAAAGTCGCCCTCGTATTCCTGTCTCGATGCCAGACAGTCCATTTTCTCTCTGTATGTGTCAGGGTCCCCAGAGTCTCACCTGGAACTGGAGTTCAGAGCAAGCAGAAGCTTGTATCTCTCTTCTGATTAAAAGAGCAGCATATTCAGGTACCAGCACTTTTCACACCTCCACACCTCTTTCCAATCTCAGTGCTCTTTCTTTACTTCTCTAGTTGAGGAACTTCCACTCAGCCAGCTTTCCTGTGGTTCTGGGTGGTAGTTGTTCTGCCTTTTAATTGTAATGTTGATGTCGTTGTGAGAGGCAGCAAGTATAGGTGTTTACCTATGCCACCATCTTGGTTCTCTCTACTTCCTCTTTTTTTAAATAAAGTTATTGAATATACTGGGGTGATATTGGTTAATGAAATTATAGGTTTCAAGTGTACAGTTCTGTAATCATCTGTATGTTGTATTATGTGTTCACCACCCAAAGTCAAGTCTCCTTCCATCATCATATAGTCCTCCTTTACCCTCTTTTACATTTCCCCACCCCTCTTTCCCTCTGGTAATCACCATACTGATGTTTCCTTAATTCCTGCACCCAATTTCAACCATCCTTCTACCTCCCTTCTCCTCTGACAGCTGTCAGTCTATTCTCTGTAATTATGAGTCTGTTTCTATTTTGTTAGTTTATTTTGTTCATTAGATTCCACATGTGATTAAAATCATGTGGTATTTGTCTTTCTCTGACTGGCTTATTTCACTTCATAATACTCTCCCGGTCCATCCAGGAAAGGTAAGATTTCCTTCTTTTTTATGTCTGAGTTGTGTTTCATTGTGTAAATGTACCACAACTTTTTTAGCCACTCATCTACTGATGGACACTTGGGCTGCTTCCAAATCTTGGCTATTGTTAATAATGCTGCAGTGACCATAGAGCTGCATACATTCTTTTGCAATAGTGTTTGGGGTTTCTTCAGATACATTCCCAGAGAACCCATCTCTGCAGGGGGAACCTTGGCAGCTGAAATATCCATTCTGAATCTCAGCTGCTGCCTGTAGAAGCAGGGACAACCCTTTTCGTGTCTCTGCCCTTCCCTACCAGTCTCACTGTGACTACCACTTCTGTAAATCTTTGGTTATAAGGTTCAGCTAGTCTCCAGTTGGTTATTCAGGTTAATTATTCTATATTTTATTTATAATTCCAGTTTGGTTCTGGGAGGCAATCAGTGTAACATCCACTTACATCTTGGATCATTCTCTTTTCATCACTTGGAATATTTTGTGCCAGTGTCTTCTGGCCTGTAGAGTTTCTGTGGAAAAATCAGTTGACAGTCTTATGGGAGCTCTCTTGTAGGTTATTAACTGATTTTCTCTTGCTACTTTTAAGGTTCTCTCTTTATCTTTAACCCTCATTTTGGCTGCCTCCCTGTGTTTGTTTTTATGTATGAGGTCAATATTTTCTGTCTCCTGATAGTGAGTAGCCTTATATAGAGAGTGTCTTGTAGGGCTCAGTTGCACAGTCTCTCTAATCACCTGAGCTGGGTCCTTCAGGGGTATCCCCTGAGTGGGTTGTGTGTATTCCATCTTGTCGTAGTTATGCTTAATTGGTGCTGGCATGTCATTAGATGGAATTGACCCTCACTCAGGCTGACTGATTGTGAGGGCTAGCTGTGCCTACATGGTAGAGCTGTTGTGGGGACTGACTCCTGAGAGTGGGAATCACTTTTGCAGGAGTCTTATTCTAGCCGAGTCTGTACTTTGGGTGTTTTGGTTCTCAGTATGTAAATTTATTTGGCAGCACATTACTGGAGCCTCTTGGGAGGGACTGGTTCAGGCCAAGGATGGCTGCCATTGTGCGGGGTTTCAGGCTGATTGGTAGAAGCTGAAATTTATGCCAAGGCCAGCTGCTGCTTGTATGGTTAAAATTTTTAGTTTTGTAGTCCATACTCTCTGTTACCTCTGTTCATCTTTGCCATTGGATCAGAACAACACCTTAAAATGTAAATGCATGAACATAGGTGTGTTTAAAAAAAAAATCGACAAAAAAACCCAAAATAGGCAACCTAGGAAATTTGGCTTACAGACTGTAGTTTGTCAACCCATGGTCTAAACCAGGGGTGGGGAACATGCAGGCCATATATACTGAGTGGCTAGATTATTATGATCTCTGAATGCGTAATAATCTGGTCACTCAGTATATATCCTATATAATAAAAGGCTAATATGCAAATTGTCCCCTCGACCAGGAGTTTGACCAGCAGGCAGGCCGGCCAACTGCCCATGTCCCCTCCCCCTGGCCAGGCTGGCCGGACCCCACCCAGGCCCGAATTCATGCACTGGGCCTCTAATGTGTGTATGTGTGTGTGTGTGGTCTGATTATTATGCATTCAGAGATCATAATAATCTGGCCACTCAGTGTAAGGCTTGCACAATCATTTGGTCTGGCCCTGCCAAGGCATTAGGGGTGAGTTAATTAAATGATGAAATATAGCAAGCTAATTTTAAGTTGATAATTGTGTATGGCCTGCAAATGAAGTTATAAATATCCAAATGGCCTTTGGCAGAAAAAAGGTCCCCCACCCCTGGTCTAAACGAATAGCAGATATCATGCTTATTCACCCATGTTTAACATTCTTGTAATATTGTAGAGATAAAACCAGGAAGGGCCGAAACCGGTCTGGCTCAGTGGATAGAGCGTTGACCTGCAGACTGGGGGGTCCTGGGTTCGATTCTGGTCAAGGGCATGTGTCCTGGTTGCAGGCACATCCCCAGTGGGGGGCGTGCAGGAGGCGGCCGATCGGTGTGCAGGAGACGGCTGATCGATGTATCTCATTGATGTTTCTAACTCCATACTTCTCCCTCTCTGTAAAAAATCAATAAAATATATTAAAAAAAACAATCCAGGAAGGATTCAGTTTATGCCATTACTTTTTTTTTTTTTTTTTTAGTCAGCTCATCAGTCCAGTTTGCATAAGGAGGATTTCTGAAGGTTCCATTCTTTGGTATCCATAATTTGATATTTTTTCAATTTTTTTGTTAATCCTCACCCAAGGATATTATAAGGGAGAGGGAGAGTTGGAGAGAAACATTGATGTGAGAGAGACACATCAATTGGTTGTCCCCTGCACGGTCCCCAACCAGGGCTGAGGGTCAAGTCTGCAACCAAGGTATGTGCCCTTGACCGGAATCGAACCCAGGACCCTTCAGTCTGCAGCTGATGTTTTATCCACTAAGTCAAACCAGCTAGGGCATATTATTTTATTTTTTTAAATTAACTTTGAGAGAGAGATATTGATTCGTTTTTCTACTTATTTATGCATTCATTAGTTGATTCTTACATGTGCTCTGACTGGGGATGGAGCCCACAATTTTGGCATATTGGAGAACGTTCTAACCAACTGAGCTACTCGATCAGGGCCTTTCATAATTTGTTCTTATTCCATGGAGCTAAAATGGAGATGATTCTTGGTTGCTTTCTTTTCTGATTAATACGTTTTTCCCCCCTTTAGAGAGAGGGGTGGGTGGAGGAGAAGAGGAAGCAAATGAGTACAGGTTTACTATTGCTTAATCTTCACTTCCCAACATTAAAAAATATCTGATAACTAATAAGTTTTGTTTTATGTTTGTGGTAAATTTATTTGGCAGCACTTTTACCTGAACTTTTATTAATGGTCTCTTATTCCATTTAGTGTGAATATTCTGACATCTCAATGCAGAGATGCTGATGTGTTTATTTACAGGAAGTTGCTGCTGAGACGCTAATGTAATATATATGCATTGTACACTTTTTAAAAAATTGAAATACTCTGAATTCTGAAACTCATCTCTTCCTATGGCTTTCAGAGAGGGGATGGTCAACTAGTAAGGTACGTTGAGTAGATATAGATTTAAATTGGGCATTGGCAAATTGGCCTGTGGGTCAAATTCAGCCCACTACCTGCTTTTGTAAATATAATTTTATTGACACACAGCCATATCTACTTGTTTACATATTGTCTATGGCTGCTTTCCAGTGACAAGGAAGAATTGAGCCTAAAGTTAGGACAGAGTCCATGTGGTTGCAAAGTCCAAAATAATTGCTCTCTGGACCTTTATAAAAAGTCTGATGACATCTGATCTATATTAATAATTACTATTTCCCCTATTTTAGATTCTGAAGCGTGTTCCCAATAGTGTGCTGTGGCTGTTGCGTTTTCCAGCAGTAGGAGAACCTAATATTCAACAGTATGCACAAAACATGGGTCTTCCCCAGAACCGTATAATTTTTTCACCTGTTGCTCCTAAAGAAGAACATGTCAGGAGAGGCCAGCTGGCTGATGTCTGCCTGGACACTCCACTCTGTAACGGGCACACCACAGGAATGGATGTCCTGTGGGCTGGGACACCGATGGTGACTATGCCAGGTAAGCTACTGATAAATCATTGGAATCTTGTTCTTTTTAGAATCCCTTTTATGGAAGATAATTCCAGGTGAAATTGTATATACTAGAAGCAACATTTAGGGGAGGATGGTAAAAAAAACAAGACTTGTTCTGAGCACTTATCTCTATTCTCATTTGTGTAGTGTGTATACTTAACATAAATATCATTAATAACCATATGCTAGTTGCATTCTCGTGAGTAATTGTTATCTTTCTTGTTACAGGAGAGACTCTTGCTTCTCGAGTTGCAGCTTCCCAGCTCACTTGTTTAGGTTGTCTTGAGCTTATTGCTAAAAATAGACAGGAATATGAAGATATAGCTGTGAAATTGGGAACTGATCTAGAATAGTAAGTAAACTTTTCCATGAATAAATCATGATAGAGTGAAGGGAATCAGGAAAGTTTAGAGACTACTGGTATAGGTGCTATAAAATGAAATAATAAAATAAGGGTAATATAAAATAGGTGGATTCATTGATGGGAGAGGAACTTTCTAAACTTTCATAAATAAAGTGGTTGATAGGTTTTACTATGCAAAGAGTAAATGGCTGAATGAAAGTAAGTAAAAAAAATTAAAAGACGAATAAGGGGAAAAAATCCTAATATTAATAGCCTGGCTATATAAAGACTGAAGCACATTTACATTTTAAGGCCCTTAAGAGGAACATAAACTGGGAAATGACCAGACAACTCACTGAAATAGAAATAAAATGGTTAATAAGACAAAGTTTCACCTTCCATAATAGAAATATAAATTAAAATAACATTGAGGCATAACCATTATTTGCCTATAAAACAAAATACTTTTTTTCTTACCTTACTCTACTTTCTTGTTTCTTTTTTAAAAAAAATATTTTTATTGATTTCAGAGAGAAAGGGAGAGAGATAGAAACATCAATGATGGGAGAGGATCATTGATTGGCTGCCTCCTGCACGCTGCTTACTGGGGATTGAGCCCACAACCAGGGCATGTGCCCTTGAACAGATTGGAACCTGGGATCCTTCTGTCTACAGGCCAACACTATCCACTGAGTAAACCGGCTAGGGCTAAAACAAAAGATTTTTAAAACACATTTTTATTGATTTCAGAGAGGAAGAGAGAGAGAGAAACATCAATGATGAGAGTGAACAGTCATTGATTAGCTGCCTCTGCACACCCCACACTGGTGATTGTGCACACAAGCTGGGCATGTGCTCTGACCGGGAATTGAATCATGACCTGGTTCATAGGTCGATGCTCAACCACTGAGCCATGCAGGTAGGGCAAACAAAAGATTAATATGATACCCATGATGAGGGAATATTGAGATGCTGGCCTTTTCATATATTGGTGAGTAAATTGGTACAAACCTTCCTCAAAGTTATAAGATCCTTAAAAACAACAACACACAGAGCTTTGACCCTAATGCCACAACTTCACTATAGCATAAGAAAAAAACAACCACTATAACTTAAATGCCCCAAATAGGTAGGAATTAGAGGAGTGATGCTTAGATAAGTGATTCTTTATCCATACAATGAAAAAGTGTTTATATATTAACTGTGGTTTTTCTTTGTGCATTATGGGATTTTTTTCCCTTTGTATTCTTCTAAGTAGCATTAAATGGAAGTTTAAAGAAGCTCCTTCTTTGAGTCAGATTGCCTGGATTTGAATCCAGGCTCTCCCACTTACAAGCTTGTGACTTTAGGCAAATTAGTTTCTATGTGTCTTGGTTTTTCTCTCTGCAAAAACAGAGATGACTGATAGTACTTACTTTTGCAGAGGTGTTATGACAGTTAAAAAAAGGTGTTCTGGCCTGTCTGGCATGACTCAGTGGTTGAGCGACAACCTATGAACCAGGAGGTCATGGTTCAATTACTAATTGGGACACATGCCTAGGTTTCAGGCTAGATCCCCACTGTAGGGCATGCAGGAGGCAGCTGATCAATGATTCTCTCTCATAATTGATGTTTCTCTCTCTCTCTCCCTTCTCCTCTAAAATCAATACAAATATATTTAGAAAAAAAAAGTGTTCTGTGTAAAACACAACAGTTCTTGGTATATAGTAAGCATTCAACAGATGTTAAGTATTTTCATAATTTTCTCCATTGAATATCATATATATCTAAAGAAAATGAGTGAAAAATTTTAGTCCTGGTATTTAAAAAATTAATATTCATGTCCATCATCCCAGAGATAACCACAGCAAATAATTCAGTGTTTTGTTTTGTTTTTTACTCTTTGGAACTTAGTTGATTTCATACAGTGTTTTGTAATGAAAACTATTAATTTTATAATGAATACTTATATACCTTCCATCTAGATTCCACCACTAAATTTATTTTGCTTGCTATCTGTCCATCTGTTTATTCCGTACTCTTTTCCCTAAACATTTTAGATGTGGACATCAATTACAGTTTAATGTTTCTTTTTCTTAATAGTTGTATTTATTTCAGAGCAGAAGAGAGAGGTGTATATATATATATAGAGAGAGAGAGAGAGAGAGAGAGAGCGAGAGAGAGAAACATCAATGTAGAGAATTGTTGATCTGCTGCCTCCTGCATGCCCCACACTGGGAATTGAGCCTGCAACCCAGGCATACGCCCTGACTGGGAATTGAATTGAGACCTCCTGGTTCCTAGGTTGACAACTCAACCACTGAGTCAAGCCAGCTGGGCCTGTTGGTTCTTTAAAAAAATTTTTTTTTTCAATTATAGTCTACATTTAGTATTATGTATGTGCCTTAGCTATTGTAAATGGTGCTTCAGTGAACATCTTTGCATGACTAAGTTTGCTTGCATCTCTGATTAATTTCTTTTGAATAGATTTTAAAGTGTTTCTGATTGCCAGAGGGTAAAGGACATTTAAAGTTTTTAATGTACACATTACTAAACTGTTTACCAAAAGGATAAGCAGTTTATGTTCTAACCAGTGATATGTAGGAATAGACAGGTGTCATATTTTAAAGGTGAAAATGAGATGTAATGGAGAAAGCATGGTATCTTGGATATACTTGTTTAAAAACTAATTTTTTTTTTTAGAGGATGTGAATTTCATTATAAGTGTTATGTTAGATGTAATCTTTCCCTTTTTTAGCATTGAGGGAAGGTGAAATTTCATCCTATATTTTATCAAAGATGACTAGGTAGTTAGGGGGAGGCTAGTTCTGAATTCCTGCTGTTTGTAAACTTGGCTCCCTTTCTCTTTTTTTAAATCAGCTTAAAGAAAATTCGTGGCAAAGTCTGGAAGCAGAGAATATCTAGCCCTCTGTTCAACACCAAACAATACACAGTGGAACTAGAGCGGCTCTATCTACAGATGTGGGAGCATTATGCAGCTGGCAACAAACCTGATCACATGATTAAGCCTGTCGAAGTCACTGAGTCAGCCTAAATACTCTGCATAGGAGGATTTCCCCTCTACCTGAGCCTCAACCTTCAGGGGAAAGGGAACTAGATAATGTACTTTTTACTTATCTGTATAGTATCATATTACAGATGGGTGACAAATAATGATAATAGAATAGCACAGCCAAGGTTGCTTTGTGCATAATAGGAAGAGACACAAGAGATGAGAAACTGCTATTCTACAAGGAATATCCATAGAATTTTGCAGCAACCAGGTGGTGCATAGATCTGGAAGGTCTGCTCTCCCTTGGTCTTCCAAGGGATGGTTAGTGGAGGGGAAATCTAGATTGTCCAGCCATTTTGTGATTCCATTGCTTGATAGAGTCTTCTGAATTAATTTTTCTTTATATTTTTGGTATTGGAGTTTTTAAAAATGTTTGGTTTCAGGTGATTTTATTCATGTGAAATGTATATGATACTCTTGCGATAAGGTTTTAAACTAAAATGTTACTTCTTATTTTAGTTTCTGAACTCTACAGATTAATGGGAACTTTGCTGGTGTAGTCTTTCTATAGGTTTTATAAACCACTTAAGCCTATATCAGTCGTTTGAGTGTCTGACCTAATGAATGGAGCTTAATCAGTGCTTTTTGATTTAGATGATGATTCAGAATTTTTTTTTTCTGGCCCATTTCCGTTCCCTCCCCTACTTTAAAATTTCTCCTGTATCTCAACTAACAAAACCAAGTCTGTTTCAAAACATCCCAGAGTGTTTTTCTAAAACACATCATCTAGTGCCAAATGAAACTTCTTAGGAATGATTATTAATTATGAAAGGCACAGTTGTGATTCTATCATTGATGATGATACTGATTTTTTTGGCCTAGTTTTCATTTATTTCATCAGTGTTTTACCTTCAACTGCCCCTCTATGCTGCTTCCTGAAGTAATAGCGTGTAATAAGATTTTTACCTTCCTTTCTAAGTTTTTTTTTAAGTGAGTCCTGTTCTTATTTCTGTCAGCAGAAATGAAATCCCAGGTAAGTATAAGTATTCAAATATTTGATCACTAAGTTAAAGTTATTATAAATACATTAAATAACTTTCATCAAAAACATGTTATGTGTGAAAAGCTCTGAAGGACCAGCTATGTATATGAAAAATTATTTTTCAGACCGCTAGGGTATTATATAATAACTGTCTTCTGGACTTGGTCTTGAAGTCTCTATGGATTCAGCCATAGTAGCAAACTATACTGCTATTTGGTTTGGAATTACAAATTATACTTTAGGCCACCTGGAGCTTGAGTTCTTGGTATTAAAAATCATAGGAATAAAATTATTGAATTTCAACAAATGATTGAGGACGTGAGGCTTAAATAAACCAACATATGAATATATGTTTTTGTCTTGCTATACTGCACTTAATGCTATTCAGTAACAGATAATTTTTTTGTCTGCTAGTAGTGTTCTAGATTATAGTGTCTTTCAAAGCACTAAGGCAGTGTACCTATTCTGTAGTTGCAGCTGATGCCTGAATGTATCCTAGCTGACAAATTATTGATTAACAAGAACTTGAATTTCTGAAAGTCTTACTGTTAACCAAAATCTGAGCAGGAGTCTCAAATATAATTTTTAGCCAGAATTACATGTGAATGAACTGTATCTTTTAACAGTGTAAATCAAGGAACATCAGTTTAGGGATTTCTTAATTTATTTTTTACATGATTGAAATATTAAAGGTTGCCAGCATGGTTGCAGATAAACTGATGTTTGAAATTCTCCAAACTACTTAGTGGAATAAGATGATATACTTCTAGCGCCCTCAAGGTTGTGACCTTACAGTCTTTTTACATAGCACATCATTTCTCCTATAGGGATGAACTTCTTCCTGGCACGAAAGTAGCTGCTCTGGTTAAAGCTTTGCTTATTGTAACAGGCTTTGGTTTCCAGGTAATATGTCTATGGAAGACTTAATTATGAATATATAGAGATCACTGGGAAAAATTGTTTTTTTTTCTATTATGCTCTGCTTTATCAAGAAAGTAAAACATTTAAACTGTGCTACAGAAATCAGATGTTGTCTTGTGATCTTTAAAATAATAAATGAATGATTTGTCCTTAATATGGCTGATGTAGTTTGTGTTCTGTTAGATTGAGTATTGGACAGAATAATTTGGTCATCCAATGATGAAACCTACATTAGAACAGATGACAAAGCCTGCATCTCCCAGCACTTCCATCATGGTTGTTCCTGTTTTGCTTAGGACTGCTGTGGCTTCACTTCACTTGTGGTCTCTATGTGGACTATTCCTTTCTTCTCTGAAGGGTGGTATGAGGGAGGGACCAAAACAAATAGCAATGCATCAGAGACCAGAACACATTGCTTAGCTGCCTGCTTTCTCAGAGATAAAAATGAGAATCTTTTGCAATAAAATTTCAGGTAATTTACCTCAATAACTTCTGTGGGTTGTGACCCTCAAAGCCCTAATGTGGATTAGTTTGTTTCCTAAAAGATAGTGGGGGAAGAAGCCTACTCATAGAAGTTCTTATTCCCACCCTTTACTATTCGTTAGAAATCTGCATCAATTATTAAAGGAAGTGCTTGTGCACCTTGAATAAACTTGTGTAACTTAACATTTGATTCCAATTCCAACCCACCTGTCAAATGGAAGCATATGGCTCTTAATATTAACTACAGCTAACATTCAGGTTCTTCCCCCAAACCTCTGAGGGCACATAGTTCCATAACCCCACCCCCCATTTCAAAAGAAGAGGCTTGCAAAGCAGTAAACTTAGTTTTTTTTTATAGAGATAAGACTATAATGATAAATGTCTTTTATCCAATTCCCTATCAACTCAAAGTACCATTATAGACAGATGAGTAAAAAGGTTTGCAGTTGTGTACTCAAAATAGTTTATTGTATTATTTATTGTATTTTCATATGAACAACTGTAAACCCACTTTTGGCCATCCTTGTATGCACAGTTTGGTGCTTAAGAGTTTAGGTTTTAGATAGGTAAACACCTACACTGCTGCCTCGCACAACAATTTCAAAACTACAACTAAAAGACAGAACAGACATCATCCAGAACCACAGGAAAGCTGGCTGAGTGGAAGTTGTACAGCTAGAAGGAAAGAGAGGGGCTCACAGAGGAGCTGCAAAAAGCTGAGGTATGGAGATGAGCGCGCTGAGAGAGCGGGTGCCCAAGTACCTGGCTGGCTTTCTCTGACGGGAGGGAAACGGAGACCCCCAACGGCATTGAACCCCTTATCCTAGGACACTAAACCCCAGATCCAGCTGAAACTCATACGGGGGGAGTTTGGACTGTGAAAAGGGAGAAGTACACAGAAATTTAGGGGAGTCCCAAAAGATAGGAGGGTCTGGTCACTGTAGCGTGCACGCGCACACACAGGGCGCCGGCGCCACATTGAGGACAGATTGCTGATTGTGCCGCCTGCTTTTGCGACTGGGCGGGAGACAGACCCTCCCAACTGTACCACTTCTGAGTCCACTGGGCCCCTGTTTCGGGCGAAACCCTGGAGACGTAGACTCGTGTGGTCCTGGTGCGCAGGGGAGCAGGGGAGCTGGAAAGGCAGCGGTCTAGAGGCACTGCGGGCGCGTGCGCACAGGACTGCTCCAGAGATTACCCAGTCACGTGAGACTCCGGGGCCGTGGAGGGCGGGGCCGACTGGAAGGCAAGGCGGTCCCTTAAGCCCTGAGACTCCACCCATCCAAAGCTCAACAGAGGCTTCTGTGGTCTTGCAAGTAAAGTTTCCCCCACATAGTGAGAATGCCAAGACAAGGGAAGGGATCAAAAACAAAAGAAATGGAGGGAAAAAAACGACTGGATAACCATGCTTATAAGGTTTTTCAAGAATATGTTAGAAAAGGCAGATAAATTTAGCGAAAGCCTATTAGAGATACAAAAGAGCCAACTAGAGATGCTAGAGATGATGCATAAAATTAGCAAGCCCCAAGAGGAGATGAAAAAGGACCAACTAGAGACACTAACTGAAATAAAAAATATACAGATTCCTAACAGCAGACTAGAGAAAGGCAAGAATCAAGTCAAAAATTTGAAATATAAAGAAACAGAAAACACTCAACTGGAAAAGCAAGAAGAGAAAAGAATCCAAAAATGTGAATATAATGTAAGGAGACTCTGGGACAGCTTCAAGCGTACCAACATCAGAATTGTGGGGGTGCCAGAGGAAGAGAGAGAGCAAGATACT
>PVJN01002514.1:0-116418 GCA_004026805.1 Lasiurus borealis
TTTTATTCTGGAAAGCTTTTTGTCACTGGGATTTTTTATTATAGTTTTTCTAAAAAGTGTTTATGTTTTATCCATGTTATAACTTCATAGGAGCCATTGAATTTTTATTTTCAGCTGGATTCTCTTCTTCAGGATACTGATCCTCCTCCATAGCTAATTTGCATTACTGTGTTTTTCTTTAATTACATTTTATTTATTTGATTTTATTAACTGTACAAGGCAGGCATATGGGAGCACTTGGGTTATGGCAAACTAGGACTAGTGGATGCTGTGCAATATCTGTAAGAGTTAAACTAGATGGTAAATATCATTCAGGGGTTGAGAT
Organism: Lasiurus borealis; assembly: GCA_004026805.1. Classification (NCBI taxonomy): domain Eukaryota; kingdom Metazoa; phylum Chordata; class Mammalia; order Chiroptera; family Vespertilionidae; genus Lasiurus; species Lasiurus borealis. Next base: position 326 of record PVJN01002514.1, read on the forward strand.
GGAGAGAGAAGCTTATAAATTTTCCTAGACCTTCAGGGTATGGCCTATGGCCTTCTCCTCTGGCACTATGTTCCCAACTCTTGCCTAAGCCCAGATGATGATTCTTACTTGCACTGTCTTCTGGAGATCTTGGTTGAAACCATGGCTAGGAGGAATATGCTAGGCTCTGTGAGCTGTTCTTTCAATCCTGAGAGACAGGGTTTAACGATAGTATTTCAGGGACAAATTCACTGCCTATCATAATTCCATCCCTTGTGTCTTTTTTTATGTCCACCCCCAATCCTGTTCTTTCTTCTCTGTACAAAAGAAACATTAAGGAAAGTGATCTAACAAGATAATCAGATGTATTTTAACCACATAATTTTATATATGATTGGTTTTAATAATTTTCATCTAATACAGTGGTACCTCAAGATACGAGTTTAATTCATTCCATAACCTTGAGGCATGGGAAACTATGAAATGATTGAGTCTCCGTAAACTGGTGGGTCTTGTGCAGCTGGCCGATCCACGCAATTACTCCTATCCCAAACCAAAAATCTCTCGCTTGACGGCTCATATCTCAAAAATCTCGTATATTAGGACACTCCTATCTCGAGGTACCACTGTATATCCACTAATTATGGTTTAGTATTTCCCCCATCTGTATATATAAAACCCTAATATGCAAATAGACTGAATGGCGGAACACTCGAACAACTGAACAACCAGTTGCTATGACTTGCACTGACCACAAGGGAGTGAATGTGGAACATGGTGGGCATTGGTAGCAGGCAACAGAGTGCAGCACATGGTGGGCATTGGCCATGGCAAGATGGTGAAGCAGGTGAGCAGGGCAGCCATCCAAGGTGGGGCACCAGTCGCTGTCATTGGGGCAAGCCTCTGGTGGTTACTGAAAATTCTTTGCTCTTGCACACCACGGTCCCACTGGGCACTTGCACCTACTGCCAGCATCTGGCACCAGTCCTGATCACTCAACAGCATCAGTGGGTGTGAGCAGCAGCTGCCAGCCCCAATCACCCCTAGGGCTTCTCCACCTCCCCTACTCCTGAGGGGAGATGAGGGCTGAAGACGCCTCTCGCACTCACTGTTGGTGACGGCCCCACTCACACCCACCAATGGTACCCAGTGCTGGTCTTGATTTCTTGGCACCATCAGTGGGTGCAAGCAGTAGCCACCAGCCCCAATCACCCTTGAGGGCTTCTCCACCTCCCCCTGCTCCTAAGGGGTGAGTGAGGCAGCAGCCACTGCTCACACCTGCTGACAGTGTCAGCCCCACTTGCACCCTCTGCTGGCACTGGCCCTAATCGCTCCATGATGTCAACGGGTGTGAGTTGGGCTGGCGCCATCAGTAGGTAGGAGCAGTGCTGTCAGGAGCAAGGCTGCAGGCAAACAGGCAACCAGGGCCATGGCAGGAGGGGACAGGTGGGGGCATGGAGGATGAGCCAAGATCCACCCCTGTGCCCTCCACAGCCTCACGGTCCACAGTTCCTTTCAAGGTGCACAACTTTGTGCACTGGGCCCCTAGTTTATAATAATAAAAGTGAAATATGCTAATTGAACCAGACAACTAAACAATCTTCCAGACAAAGCCAGCCTTGCAATGGCCAAGGCAGGCTGCTACAGCTGTGAGGGCAGAGCTCCTTGCATGAATTTTGTGCATAGGCCTCTAGTATTATATATGTATTCTACTTTATAATATTATAAGAAAGCACCAGAGAATAAAGTCATGCTGACTCGCTGGTGCCCAACAGCCACATCTTTAGCAGCCTAATTTGTGAAAGCCTATCTTGGCATATTTGTGAGAGCAACATTGCATGTGCACAGCTTAGGGGAGTTACCAACAGATACTTCAAGGTATTCTTTTCACATTAGCAAGGATCACAGCTTTCAGAAATGCATTCGCTTTTTACATTTTCTTTCACACCATTTAGATAATAAAATGGGTAGATATTAGAGAACCAGATTGGTTTATAGAAACTGAAAACAAAATGCCATTTCATGATGAATGAGAAAATTGTGCAGAAATTTCCTTCCTTTAGGGGTTTGTTCCATTAAGAGCAGAACACAACTAAATGATGTTTTTTGCTCAAAGGAATATTTTCATATACAGTAGACAATATCATTCTCCCTTTTTGTGTTGTTGGTATTTTCAATAACCATTGTGTTTTACTTTACCTAAATATTAAAACAAAATACACTGAAATTTGTCCTAACCTTCAGAGACTGAAATTACCTATTTTCTGTCTGTAATTTTTCTCTGTTGTGAGCTATAGTCTATATGCCCTTTACTCTAAGGAGGACTCATACTATACACAGAATAAGAGTTCTACTATTGCATAATTTAATTCATGACACCAATTTGGATAAACCTGATAATTTTATATACACATATGAAATATATTCTATACCCTAGTGTGAATTTCTTCTATCTTTAAATAATAGTGTATAAATTAATTTATGGTTTTAAGGGCTAGAAGCCCTAGGTATTTTAAAAATTAAATATGTACAGTAAACTAAGCAGTGTAATCTAGGTAGAGAAATCTAATGAGAATGGCATTTCATATTTTTGTTTGTTTGTTTGTTTGTTTGTTTTTTGGTGCCGAAACCCTGGATGGAAGCATTTCATATTTTGTTTCAAACATGAGAGCCTATTTAAAATCAATAAAGAGTTATGGAGAAAAGTACCAAATGTTTGATTCATTCACCTTGTGTGCACCTGGAGGAACTTGTTATACATGTAAACAGTTGTAATATTTGTAATCAGACGTTAAACTATAGGCTTGCTATGTAGTGCTTCCCAATACCCATTCCCTATATGTTATATTGCAAACAGTTATAGTTGTGGGCTTTTTAAATTTGCTGTGAAATAAAGTTTACACATTATTTTAAATGATTATTAATTAAATTTTAATTTATACTTATATATTGTTTTATATTTAATTGAAAATGTGCAAAAATCAGCCACCTCACCCTCAGAGAGTTTAATGAGTTACACATTCATACACACATACACATATCACAGCAAAATAAACTCAAAGTATTAACAATAATACAGAAATCTAAATCTTGCTCTGATTCCTGTTATTTATCTTTACATTGTTCCACTGAGCATTTTGCTTCATCTACCAAATGAAAAAATATTTACTTCCTATGCATACTATGAAAAAATACAAACTAGTTCACTCACCATAAAACACATTTGCAACAAATGTTTTTCACACCCTCCTGAAAGGCTGCGGTCTTTAAACATAGTAATTGAATTGGGGCAGACGGGAATTATTACACTGGCCTAAAGCAGCAAATGAACCACAAATCTTTCCTAACATTTTAACTGTGTTCTATTAATTCTATTAGTTTCCCTTCCTTTTTAGAAATCATACAATCATTTGAGTTTATGAGTGCAACTGTGTTGTAGGAATGCCTTAAATGAAAATGTGAAATATAAAAACAAATCTCATTCTATTTAGTGCTATAAAAAACAACAAAACAAAACAAAACTGCCCTGGTTGATGTGGCTCAGTTGGAGTGTCGTCTTATGCACTGAATGTCTGAGGTTCAATTCCTGGTCAGGGCACATACCTGGGTAGTGGGTTTGATCCCCAGTAAGGGTCATATGAGAGACAATCAACCCATGTGTCTCTCTCTCATTGATATCTCTCACTCTCTCTCCCTTAATGCCTCTCTAAAAATCAATTAGAAAATAGACCAATATTAAAATGAAACTATATGACCAGTGAAGGTGTGGAAACAAATACCTTCAATGAAAAGAGATTGAGTCCAAAGCTGTACTATCATAATTTTAATATTTCATCTAAAATGTAATAAATTATAGTTAAACATTATATTACCTATTTTTGTTAGGGACTACAAAATTTTACATTCCTGTTCAATAGGTATGTATGTTGACAGATTTTATAGACATATGTACAAAGTGTAATATAATAAAGAACATGATATGATATGGTATATTACATGAATGACTAGATCTAATAGAGAACATAATGAAGTAAGGTTATTTTAGATAACATATGAAAAAGACTAATTATTTGTTACTCAGCTAGCTATATATATAAAACCCTAATATGCAAATAGACTGAACAGTGAAACAGCTGAACAACTGAACAACCAGTCGCTATGACAGAAGTTGACCACCAGATGGTGCATTCAGAATACTATAGCCATCAGCGGGTGAAAGTGGCAGTTGCCAGTCCTGATTGTCCCTAAGGGCTTCTCCACCTCCCCCTGCTCCTGAGGGACAATTGGGGCAGCAGCCGCTGCTTGAACCTACTGACGGCACCAGCACCACTCGCATCCGCTGCTGGCACCTGCTCCAATGGCTCTTCACCATCAGCAGGTTTGAACGGGGCCTGCGCCATTGCTGTGTAGGAGCAGTAGTGGCAAGAATGGGGCTGCTGGAAGATAAGGAACTGGGGGCCACAGAGGGAGGGACTGGGTGGGGGCACAGCAGATGGGCTGAGACCTATTCCTGTGCCCACTACAACCTCTTGGCCCACAGTTCCTTTCAAGGTACACAAATTTGTGCACTGGGCCCCAAATATAATTAGATAAATGGCAGGTAAGAATATGCACTTAAATAAGTTAAGGCTAATTATAAAGGGCAAATAAAAACAGGGTCACCTGGCTGATTTGGCTTAGTGGATAGAGTGCCAACCTGCAGACTGATGGGTCCCAGGTTCACTTCTGGCCAAGGGCACATGCCTAGGTTACAGGCTCAATCCCCACTAGGGGGCATGCAGAAGGCAGTCAATCAATAATTCTCTCTCATCATTGATGTTTCCACCTCTCTCTCCCTCTCCCTTCTTCTCTAAACTCAATAAAACATATTTAAAAAAAATAAAAACAGGGTGCACTGATAGTGCTTCAATGGTTATAAAAAACAAACTATTCACTGAATTGCATATAAAAATTTTCTGCATTTTAAAACCCAATTTTCATATATTTTATTTTATAAATCAAATTTAGGTATGCTTATAGGTTCTAAAATTGTACAATACCACAATCAATTGGTGCTCATTTGATAGTGTACCTTAGGTATAATGTGTACACTGATGTGTGCCTACTCAAGTAGTAAAAACCTTTACTTCTTTTTTTTCTCATATGTTTCTAGAAATATGAGGTGTTGTATGTAGTAAGTATATCTTTGATATAAATTTCCATGTTTCCAAACCTATAATATATTTCTTTATTTTTCATACTAACATCACTTTTAAATTTGTGTAATATTTAGCAATAGTACAGATTCTGCATTTATCCTTCAGTTTTAATTTTTAAAAATTATTTATTGTTTAAAGTATTATATAAGTTTCCTTTTCTAGCTCCAGCTGCCCCAACCCCTGTAGCATATATCTTCACCCGCTACTGTCTCTGTCCATTGGTTATGTTCACATGCATGCATACAAGTCCTTTGGTTGATCTCTTACCCCCTTATCCTTCACCTTTCTTCATAGGTTAGACAGTCTGTTTGATACTTCTATGCCTCTGGTTCTATTTTTGTTCATCAGTTTATGTTGTTCATTATATTCCACAAATGAATGATATCATGTGATATTTATCTTTCTCTGACTGGCTTATTTTGCTCAGCATAATGCTCTCCAGTTCCAACTATGCTGTTGCAAATGCTAAGAATTCCTTCCTTTTTACAGAAGTGTAGTATTCCACTATAAATGTGCATTCACATCTAGTAAAAACTCCACATTATTGTTTTTTAGTTTCTTTGTTGCCAACCTGTCCTCCTCTCATTGGGCTTATTGAGCTTTCCTTTATACGTTTTGGCCTTAAATTTGAACATGCTGAATGTTGACTTTGGAACTCAAATTATAAAAGCAATCACATATTTTTATTAGTAGCATTTTCCTTTTAACAAATATATAATAAAAAGCATCTATAAATATAAAACCCTAATATGCAGGTAGACCAAATGGCAGAACCACTGAATAACCGGTCATTATGGTGGAAGCTGATGACCAGGGAGCGTATATAACACATAGTGGGCATCAACAGCAGGCAGCAGAGAGTGAAACATGGTGGGTGTCATCTGCAGAGGACCGTGGAACAGGTGAGTAGGGGTGTCAGATCAAAATGGGGCACTGGTTGTTGTCATCTGGGTGAGTCTTTGATAGTTACTGAAAATTCTTTGCTCCCATTTGATGTGGCACTGGCCGGCACTCGCACCAGAGCCACCACTTGCACCTCCTGTTAGTGCCTGGCATGGGTATGAGCAATGGCTGCTGGCCACAATCGCCCCTCAGGGCTTCTCTACCTCCTCCTGTACCTGAGGGTAATTGAAGCTGGCAGCCACCTCTTACACCTATTGCCAGTGATGGCCCCACTTGCACATGTAGCTGGCAATAGAGACTTTCCTTGTAGCTGCTGCTGGCCCTCAACACTGGTCCTGATCACTTTGTGCCATCAGTGGGTGTGAGCAGTAGCTGTTGGACCCAATGACCCTTGAGGACTTCTCCATCTCCCACTGCTCCTGAAGGGTGATCAGGGCAGCAGCTGCTGGTTGCACCCACTGCTAGCACTGTCCCCAATAACTCCATACCGTCAGTAGATACGAGTGGGGATTGCGCCATCAGTGTGTGGGACTGGCAGTGGGAGTGGGGTTGCTGGCAGAGAAGGGACCAGGGGCTGCAGCTGGAGGGTCTGGGCAGGGGTGTCAAGGATGGGCCGAGACACACCCCTGTGTTCACCATAGCCTCTCGGCCCACATTTCCTTTCAAGGTGCACAAATTCATGTACTGGACCCCTAATATGTTATGTGAATCGGTAAGTAACATATTTTCTATTAGTATTAACAAATCTACCTAAAAAAGATTACCAAATTGAAGAGCAATTTTTTACTCTTATTTAATATTAATGATGTGTAAAATACTAATAAATTTGGACCATAGCATCTAACCAAGGGAGTTTCTTATCTGTTTCCTTAGAAATGAAACCAGCTTCTATGCTGTTTTTCATCTGAGCTGAATCTTCAACACAACTTCCCCCAGGGATTCTACTCGGAATACCCCACTATCAGTCCAAACACTTATTAGCATACAATTTCATTATGTAGCCCATTCTCCCTATTCTCAAATTTGGAAAAGTGGAATTACAGAAACCACCTTGACCAGTATATACATCCTTTACAGAAATGTCACACATAGTGGCTCTAGGAATGATTTGCCCATCTCGATTTAGGTATTGAGAGTAACTAATCCACACAGCTCAACTCTATTTCAGGGTCCTTTCTGCTTGATCCATTTGCCACGTTCACCCACCACATGCATTTGTGATGTTTTCTTACAGTTTTTTACTTTGTGTTTATCCTGCATAATACCACTTTTCCGATTGATACTGAATGTTAACATGTTCAATTTTCACTTGTGCCACATCTCTTACAATTCTTTTAAAAATATATACTACAATGAACATTATTCTTCTTGCTCTCTTATATGTAAATACTTTTCCTATATCTAAATACTTTGGGGGTAGTTATCTACCTTCTGTGTGATTGTGAAATGTGAAAAATCTCCATCTCTATCCAGAAACAAAATTTAACTTTACTAATGTCTCTGCATGTTAGAACAAAGATAAGTGAGCTAGATTCAGCCAAAGACTTCAAAATGAGGACTGGTGGTCAGACTTTTATTTCTTACAATCAAGTGGGTTAACTATCCTGATAGTTATCCTATCACCAGATTCTAAAATAGTTAATTTTTTTATCAGAATGCATCACCTCTCTTCAGTGGCCATTTACCCACAGTATTAGTCACCTACAAGTTTGAAGCTATCAGCATGTATACCAAACATTTGGCCAATGGTGTATGTCATCGATTTTCAACTGATGTGTCACAGCACACTGGTATACTGCAAGGATTGTTAAAATAGGCAATACCTTACACTTTAGTCAGGGGCACTGACCTCTTTCCCATTAGACTGTCAAATTAAAAAATGACAACAGCCAATACAACAATTGCTGTCCAGTGTGAGGGATTCAAAATTAAACCCTTTTGGGGGGTTCAAATTGGCAAAATATATACTCATCTATTTTTTTGTGTGCCATGGAATTTTAGTAATTAGTTTATATGTGCCATAGATGAAAAAGGTTGGAAATAACTGGCATATATCATGGAATAGAGCAAGTCTGATAGACATAGATGAGGTAAAAGCCATTATGTTATTGACAACTGAGCTAAAAAGCAGTAACAATGCTTAATGTTCATAATTAATCCTTGATTCTGAGCATAGCCTAAATGTTTTTAAATACTATCTCTACTAGTAACTCCAGGGCCTAATCTCAAATCTCCCAGGTTAATTTCAGATCAGTATCCTTCTCATTTACAGTCTCACACACTAACCTTCTAAAACATTTCTAGAAGCTCTCAAGCTTTTTTCCAATTTCATGTTTTTGTCAGCACATGGATATCCATTGCCAATCTGTAAACTACATTAGATAGGTATAATATAATTTGCATTTGTGCATATTGAAATATTATTCTTTTGCTTGCACTCATGAATAACATTTTGATAGGCTACAGAGTACGAGTTGCAGTGGCAAATTGGATGCAATTATAATTTACTTTATCTGTTATTTCTGTCTTGGTATTTGTACAATATTCTTTTTTATTCTAAGGGTTAAAATATTTAAAGAGGAAATATTTAGGGACTGCACCTTTATTTTGTTAAGATTGTTCAGCATACAAAGATATCATTGGGGAAAAAGAGTACAATTATGGCGTCCTTTGATCCATATATATATATATATATATATATATATATATATATGCCACACATGCTTTCCTACTTACACTCTACCTTCTGGATCAATCACTATATGTCTATATGTACGGGTTGATTATACTAGTATTCACTGAACCCTTTTCATAGACTTTTCAAATTAAGTTAGTTATGTCATTTTAGGATTATAAATAACCACAAATATATTTTACTGTAATACTTTTTAAAATATATTTTTTTTCGATTTCAGAAAGGAAAAGAAAAAGAGAGAGATAGAAATGTCAATGATGAGAATCATTAATTAGCTTCTCCTGCATGCCCCTCACTGGAGATCTAATCTGCAACCCATTCAGGCATGAGCTTTGACCAGAAATGGAACTGTGACCTCTTGGTTTATAGGTTGACTCTCTCTTTGAGTACAGAATGATCATACCCTTCCATTAGAAAAATGATTTATCTCAGGAGGTTAGTTGAAAGATAGTCTACATTAGACGATACATGGGATGGAGAACATCAAAATCCTCCTAGACATACTGAAGAAATCTCCTACACTTAGTCTAACTTTTGGCCCTCCAGAGAGCACCAGGGATATCTCTTTTCATGCATAAAGTATGTCCCTTTCACTTGGATTATTGAGTCACTGCCATCACAGTGCTAAGCCGAATACAATGGTATGGGGGCTGCCCACTCAGCATGATGCTAAGCTCTTATCTTTCTAAAAAGAACTCAAGGAAATATTACATAGCACAACTTTGTTTTCATAGCCAAACCCAGCACAGCCATGGGTGAACCTGAGGGGCAGGGAGGAGGATCAGAAAAGACAGACAAGAGAATAAAGAGAATACAGCTGGAGCTGGGTGGATCTCTAGTGCCTGGATAAGGACGCAGAGAGAGACCCAGCCTGCAAGCAGAATCTTTATTTTATAGTCAGAGCACACAAAACAAAACAAGGGAAGTGTTCAGCCTGTTTACAATGTTCTTGTGAGTTTCATCTTATTTTGGCAGCACTTGTTGCACCTCCCACAGCCCATTAGCTACCTAGGAAGGAACTAGGGAGGGCTATAAGGTCAAGCTTAATTGTGCTAAGAGGGCTCTGCCCTCCAAGCTGGGACTTGTTTGTGGTCTGGCCACAGGTCAGTCAAAGGCTTGACCCTATAGGCGCTCCCTATAAAACCTAACAAAAACTGGTTTATTTTGTTCTTTTACACATGGAGAAATAAAATAAATAAATAAAAGTAAAAATAAATAAATAATCTCTATTTTGCTTCCTCCCAACAATACGCTGAAATCCTACTCAACAGGATCTCAGAATGTGACCTAATTGAAAATAAGGTCAATATAATTAGTTCAGACCATTTTGAGGTTGGGCCCTTAATTCAGTATGATTCCCTTTCTTACAAGAAGTGGAAAAGTGACACAGATAGAGAATCATGGAGAGAAAATATGGCCCTCTGATGATACTTATAATAACTCATCTACAAACCAAGAAATACCAAGGTTGTCAGCAAAAATCAGAAGCTAGCACAGAAAACAAAGGATTGTTTCTTACAGGTTTCAGAGAAAGTATAACTTTGATTTTGACTTTCTATACTGAAGAACTGTGAGACAATAAATTTCTCTTGTTTTAATTCACCCACTTTGTGGCACTGTTATGGAGCCCTAGGGCATTAATATGCCTTATATAAGTACAAATAGTAAAACATGAAATAAATGGAATATATCAATAAATTCACCAAATCATTTTCATAGGATAAAAGTGGTTTAATATTTTCTTTCACATAAATATTCAACTATTATATACACACTAGAGGCCCAGTGCATGAAATTCATGCAAGCAGGGAGTCCTTTCAACCCATCCTGCATCCTCTCCAATCTAGGACCCCTTGGGGGGATGTCCGACTGCCAGTTTAGGCCCAATCCCAGGGCCTAAACTGGCAGTTGGACATCCCTCTAACAATGCTGGACCACTGGATCCTAATCGCTCACCTGCCTGCCTGCCTGGTTGTTTATAACTGCCATCCACCTGCCAGCCTGATTGCCTCACATTGTCTCTACATGCTGACCTGATCACCCCTAACTATCCCCTCTGCTGGTATTGTTGCCCCTAATTGCGCCTACTGCCAGGTTGGTCACCCCTAACTCTTCCCCCTCCCCCGCCAGCCTGGTCACCCCATGCAGTCTGCTTGTTTAGTTGTTTGGTCATCCCTCACTAACCCCTGTCCCCTGCCAGCTTGGTCATAGGCAGCAATCTTGTGAGGGTGTGATGGTCAATTTGGATATTACCTCTTTATTATATAGATTTGGGACAATAAGTAACAGAGACTTCTCCATATTTGACAATTTGTATAAGCTTATTAAAGATAACTTTGCACTTCTGAAAGTAAGCTCAATTTGGCCATATTAGAGAAATAATGTAATTTTTGTAACACTTAGGAGAACATCTTTAGATACATTGATCAAGGGAATTGAGAAAATAATATATCTTAGAGATTGAAATGATATATAAATATAAGTTGTTTGATATGTGAACTTCTGTTTCCCTGTTACATAATCATCATCCATTTTTGTTGTTGCTAATCCTTAACCAAGGATATTTTTTCCATTGATTTTTTAAAATCTTCATTGTTGAGAGTATAATAGATGTTCCTCCTTTTTCCACTTGCACCACATTCTCTGGTTCCAACCCTGTCCCATGCCTTAACCACCCTATTATCTGTCCATTGATTTGTAGGAGAGTGGAAGAGAGGAAGTGAGAGAAGGAGAAAAAGATATATATATATATATATATATATAGAGAGAGAGAGAGAGAGAGAGAGAAGTGAGAGAGAAACATCAATGTGAGAGAGACACATTGATTGGTTGCCACCTGCACATGCCCGACAGGAGTGGGTGGGAATAACCTGCACCCTAAGTGCATGCCCTTGACCTGGAATCAAACCATTTAGTACATGGGCTGAGGCTTTAACTAGTGACTAACACCAGCCAGGGCATTCATTGTACATTTTTATTTTACTTGTGCACATTTTAAAGTATCTTCTTGGGGAGGAACTTATTTTGTACTTTCACTACAATTTCATTAAAATGATTGTTAAAAAAAAAAAGAAATAAAGCACACAATGTGGTATGCATCCATAAGAATCCTAAGAAAGGGCACATTTGATGTTCTCCAGGGCAGCATAGTCTAATTAAGTAACTAAGTAAATAATAAAGGAATCTGGGAGAAAGCTAAAGAGCTAAAAACTTCAGATCATGAATTGAATAGGATTTATGAAACAAAAACAATCTCTAGTATCTACACACAAATATTATTGTAAAAGAATGAATCAAGGGAAAATAAATAAATAAATAAATAAATAAATAAATAGGATTGGGTCTTGTAGAACGGAACAGAAGAGGCAGTCTTGATTCATGGGAACAAATGTCAAAAGGTATACTGTTTTAACTTTTCACACAAAAATGTTGTTGAAACTTGAACACTGTATCCCAATAAGCTTCAAATTCTATCTTAGAAATGTTCAAGATAAATTTAGACATTGATGATAATTTATCTCCTAATCATGCATTCTGATGTAAGTGCTCTTTCCACTTATAAAATCACTTCAACAAAAGAGTGAATACATAAAATAATAAGAAATGGAAAGATATACATTTCAATAAAGAGTAGAACTTATGAAAAGGGCAATAAAAGGAAATCATATAGTGAAGCTGTACATTTGACCCAAAAAGCAATCTATCAAAATTAGAACAGCATCAGTAGACTTCCACAGAAAGTAAATGTACATACATACACACAAAAGGGGATTTCAGTCATGAAATATCTGGTTAAGGGCTTAGAAAACTTTGATGATATATTTTTAGAGACATTTAGAAATAGTTATCACAAATCCCAAGAAAATGTCAATACAATCTGGAAACTCATAATTCAAATAATTGGTATGATTTTGAAAACTGTATGCATTATAAAATAAAGTCAACTTGATTTTAATGTCTCAAATAGTCTCTTAAACATCACAGATTTAGGATCATTCTGATTGATACTATTCAATATATTATTTTATATTCTGGAGTGAATAATATTTAAATGCTCATAGTAATTTATCAATGTAAAGATCCTCTAAGGCAATGAAGTTACTATGGGCCAAAATCCAATGAAAAAAAGACAATCTCTGTTATAACTCCAATATTTTAAGCTGCTTTTCCTACAAAACTGTTTATCAATTCACAAGGATTATATGATACATGGCCAAGAAACTGAGAAGAAAATTACGTAGATCGGAAGTTAAAAAGCCTTTTGGAAACCTCCAGGGACTGAGGAGAAAACAATTTAGAGTTCTGATATGGCAAAGAAACCATGAGGAGCAATCAGGATCCCTGAGATAAATGAAGCAGAGAGAAGTAAGCCTCAGACACTGTACTCCTTCTTCCTTGAACACGTATAAATGCTTTGCACATGTATAAATGCTTTGGGGTGAAAGATAAAAAGGCATGCAGAAAGCTTCCGCTGAGCACAGCTTTTGGCAGTGCCCTGTTTCCAGAGAGAAAAATATTTTAGTTCACGTCTCCCAGTGATGGAGAGCTCTTGTCAGCATCTCAGATTCCCTCCAGTACAATGGGAGGTATACAGGCCAGGATAAGCAGCAAATACGAAAAAGGCCATAACACAACTGTTCTGATTCAATTTCTGGTTGAATTTAAGGTAATCTGCATTAAAATTTACTGATAGCCATAAACTGAAATTATTTCCAGATGCAGTTAAAATTAGAGATTTCAATTTTTCAAACAATATTTGATAGTTTATGAAAATCATCATAAAATAATGCACAGAATTATACACAGATCTTGATGTATATATACATATTTATATATACATACACACATATATTCATATATACGCACATATATGTACTGAATATATTGCTGAATAATTTTTAATGGCATCTGAATGTTTTTAATTTCTACTTGTATTTTTACCCCAGAATTTTTAATAATAAAAAATATGTTTCCTATAACCAGATACAAACACCTGGTAACTCAAACCCATTTACAGAATTTTCCTTTCATTCCTATTGAAATCACTGAAATACAACTAATGATTATCAGTAATGACAGGGATTTTGTAAGAGAATTTACATACTGATTGAAGTGAAATGCCATGGATTTCTTGAGGGGAAAATACTAAGGGAGTCTATGAGAATTTTAAATTTCCTTGAGTATATTGCTGGCTTTGATAGCTAGAGGTTTATATTCTTAACAGAAGTACCCCCACACAGCTGGGGAGCAAATGAGAAGAGGCCGCCTGGGAAGTTGAGAAGGAAAGCCCCAAGGAATAAAACTCTCAGATGCGAGAGTTCGACCTTCGGAGCACTAAAGGAATCATAAATCAGCCTCCCTTGAGGACCATAGGAGATGTGGAAAATAACATATCTGTGATCATTCCTTGGTGGAAAGGCATGAACAGTAAAAAGAAAATAATTTCTAAGGAAGACAGAAGGTAGATAGACACCAAGATATATACAAACATTATATATTAGATACAGACATTTAAAAATATTTTTACCTGAACAATATAGATATATGTACTATAGAATATAACTTTTACCACAAAGATCCCCAATATGACCAGTGTGGATAAGTTAGTGAAGATATTTCTAGTCTTCATGTTTGTGTAACAACAAAATAGTGAACAATAATCATAAAATAACTACCATTTTATAACTTCCTATGTGTCAGGTAAAAGTATTTTACATATATTATGTTTTCTGATCTTTCTAAAAAAATCTATGTGATAAATAATTTTTTCTCAATTTTATAGACAAGTTAATTTAAACCACAGAGAACTTAAATAAGTTTCCCTATATTACACAGCAGTAAACTGGCTGAACAACAATTTGAACTTAAGTATCTGACACCAGATGGCCCATTCTTAAACATTAGGATAGGTGGTTATTTTATTTAGCCAATAAGCAAATGCTGAACAATACCATGTGTCAGGCACAGTTTTAGAATACAGCAGAGAATTCAGGCTTCCTAACAGTAACTATTTTTGAGAGGAGAAGAGGGTAGAATTTTTAAAAATATATATTTCAAAATTTACGCTAGAGTTGACAAAAAATATTACATTAGTTTCAGATATACAACATAATAATTAGACACATATGTCTTACAAAGTTTAGGTTGAATATATATATATGTATAAAATAGTGAGAATTATAGTACTGAAAGAAATAAAAAATACATAAAAATATTTGGAATGTAATTAACACAGTACTGAGAGGAACATTTATAGGACTATATACTCACAATACAAAAGATAAAAAGTCTCAAATTAATAAACTAATGGGTGCTGGGTAGAAAAGGTGAAGGAGTTAAGAAAAAACAAAACATAGATGCAGACAACAACAATATAGGGATTACCAGAGAGAAAGGGACATGAGGGCAGGCAGAAAAGGGTAAAAGGGCAATAAATGATGACAAAGGAGACCTGACTTTGGGTAGTGAACACACAATACAATATAGAGACGAGTCCTAAACAGTTTGGCTCAGTGGATAGAGCGTCGGCCTGCAGACTGAAGGGTCCCAGGTTCAATTCTAGTCAAGGGCATGTATCTTGGTTGTGGACACATCCCCAGTGGGAGGTGTGCAAAAGGCAGCTGATCGATTGTTTCTCTCCCATCGATGTTTTTAACTCTCTATCACTCTTCCTTCCTCTCCGTAACAAATCAATAAAATATATTAAAAACATATAGAAAAAATATATCATAGAGTTGTACAAATGAAACATACATGTTATTGACCAATGTCACTCAATAATTTTAATAAAAATTAAGAAGAAAAAAGAGAAAATATATGAAAAGATTTTTAAATGAAATGTACTGTATATGCAGATGGTGATTAAGTACAGAAAAGATGATCAACATCATCAACCATTGAGGAAAAGCAAATAAAAACCTCAAAAAAATCCAAAAACAACGAGATATTACTAACCATCTATCAAACCAGTTAGAATAAAGAATAATAATACCAAATGCTACTGAGGATGCAAAAAAACTGATTACTTATACACTGCTGCTAGGCATGTCTAATAGTATAGCAACTCCAGAAGAGTATAGCAGTTTTTTCAAGAATTAAACAAGTAATTGCTATATAACCTTGTAATTTTAATCTTGGGCATTTATCTTGGAGAAATGAAAATGTAAATTAACACAAAAACCATAATCAAAGGCTCATAGCAGCTCTATTTATTAACCCCCCCCCCAATGAAAGCAACCCAAATATTATTTGAGAGATGAATGGTTAAACCATCTGTGGTATATACATTACATGTGATACAACTTAGGAAAAAAAACTTGGCTGAATCTCATGAGAATTATGCTAAGTAAAAAAAAATACAATGTCAAAATACAAAAACTGTATGACTAAATTTTTAAAACATTCTTAAAATTATAGATATGGAGAGTACATTAGTAGTTGCAGGGTTTAGGGAGAAAAGAAGGGAGAAGTTAATGTGGTTATAATAAGTACAAAGTATCCTTGTGATGAAACTGTTCTTAAATTGACTCTGGTCATATTTACACATATGATAAAGTGGCATAGAAATAAATGTGCACATACATACACACAAACTTGTGGATTTAATTGGTAAAATACAAACATGCTTGGTGGATTTTATCAATGTCATATTCCTGGCTGTGATATTTTATGATAGCTCTGCAAAGTGTATTATGCTCCATATTTTTACTTAGAATCTACAATTATCTCAACAAAAATATTTTTTAAATATTCCTAAAAATGAAAATAATTGCTTTTATACTTTAAAACTTTATGCTATGCTTTTATAATGTCTTTAAAAACAAAGTGGAAACTATAAAAGTAATCCAGATTTGAGCATAATTATGTATCACAGAAATCCACTCAAGTTTATATATTACCAATTACTAAACTATAAAGAAAACTGTATTTTATTTTGTCCATGAGGAAAATAATTTGAAGAAGCTTTCATAGTCTGAATTATTTTAAATTGCATCTACCAGTAGATAATCAAAATGTGACATTTTTATTCCTAAGGGGGCCATCTAGTTGTATCTCAAGAAAATTGTTTAATGTGTGAAATTCCCCCATTGAATTGGTTTATTAGGGTGTTATTATGAAAATTCAATTTATTCAAGTGACATTTAGTGAAATTTTTCCATTTTGTTAGATTGTTTATCCTCACAGCAGTATATCATTACAAACTTACCACAAAGAGTAACATGAACAGTTGCTTGTTTGTGAGGACAATATTTTTTTGCTCTTTTATAGTCATAAATGTCTTAATACTGGCTCTAGTAATTTTTCATTAGAAAATGTATTTCTCATATAACCTATGAAACACAACCATCTATGGTTTCTTTAATGTAATGGCTAGCTATTTGTGGTTAAAAGCATCTAGCACACATAAGTATTGTTAGCTATACTATCAACGGCAATAAAAAATCACTAAGAATGCACAGGCTAAATACTGTCTCTATTATCATTTGGTTAAATTGGAAGAGAAACAACCAAAAGTCATTGAAATTTGTTTCAGTGCACTCAAAGTACAAAATAATTATTAGAATACCAATGTAAACATATTTATTCTTTAAATCATTAAAGGAGCAATACCTTTGGAATATCTTTATCATAATGGCAAGTATAGTTAATGCCCATCTTCTATTTACTTAATTGTTAACTCTTTCTAAATATCTCATATCAAATCTATACAGCAGTTTGTATGCATGCATCCTTATCCTGTTAAAATGGTCCCTTGAGTCCTACTAGAATAAAATAAAATGCCTGGAAGCAGAGACTCTTTAGCTTGCAGATTCACAGAAGACATAACCATATCCAGGTTATATTCAAAGCTATAGGAATCAGGTTTTTACCTCATCAAACAAGGCTCATATTCCATAAATTAAAAATACCAATAACATCCCAAGTAGTATTATAGCACTTTTATTTAGCAAAATTTGGTGATGCCAAATTTGTGTTATATGATGAGAATTCTCCCATCCAATCTTTTCTTCTTGACCATAATTGTTAAACATTTCACCCACTTTTGGGACTTACTATACTTGGTGAACTATTCCAAACATCTTAGCCCCTTTAGGTACATATCATGTAGAGAAATGGGAAGTTTCAATCTTTGGAGCATTAAGTTGAGAGGTTTTTAAACAAAATTCAAGGTGTGTAGATCAAGTGAATTATTCTCAACTAGGAGAGCATGAATAAAGAAGAAAACTAAACATTTTCTGGTCATCCATTATAATTTTTAATATGAAACCTCTTATATTAATATAAAGCCATACAAGCCAATACTTCATTCAGTTCCACATTATGACTTTAATATTAGCACTATAAAATATTGTGTGGCTGATTATGGTTACGTTCTAATATAATCATCTAAAAGTATTAGAAAATCATTTGTATGGCAATCATAATTTCCTATTCTATAACATGTTAAGAGACGAACATTTATGAATTTATATAAAATACATTTGCATTTTTCATCAAGCGTGAGCCTCAGGAAATAAAAGGGGCACCGTGTTTTCACAAAATAATGTGTACAATGAGGGTTCTTTTCTTTGTTTTAATATATGACTTAATGTGGTCCAAAGCCACTTTAGAAGGTTGATACCTAAAGGAAAATGAAACTGGATAACTAGTAAGAGGGAAAATCCTTATTTTTCTGAAAATTTAGGACCCCCCAAAATTGTTATTGTTGGTAAAGTTTTCATTTCCCTGCCTTCCACTTAACCTTGTTCTCTGACATTCACCTTCCATAGACTTCCTTTTCTGCTTTATCTACACCTCCCCATCCTTCTTACAATGCTCTTACCTTATGATTGTTCTTTTAACTTTGGTTCAGTAAGTGCTTCTTTCTATAGATGTGGGTGTAACTCAATGGTTTTCCACCATAGTCCCCACATAACCCTTTCTACTTGGCAAAACTTGTGGGATGAGGGATACTTGTTTCTTTCCATGTCTTTTCAGTTATTTTGTGTTGACAGAAATTCACATTCTAATGGCAATAAAAGAGAATGGAACACACAATATTATGCATTTCAAATAGGAAGCACTCATAAATTCTTTTCTTTTATAGCTTAATGGCTCATTAAATCCCTGGTAAAACCAAAATCATTAGAAAGAAAATTTCAAATAATTCTTATGTTTTAAGAATATAGTCTCTTCATGCTGTAGTTGTTTTAACATCACCAATAAACACAAATAAGTGCCCATTTTATGCCAAATACCATATCTGATTGCAGGAACCACTGACAGTAAACACTGAAATGTTAACCTTCTGTAAATAAAAGCACATAATTATTTAACATAAACAAAATAAAAAAAATAATTGGGATAAATTAATTTTAACAAAATGGTAATTGACAGGATTCTTGAGAGTATTAGTGCAGTTAAACTTAAAACACATTGAAAAATAATGTTAATATATTACATTTGTTTACACAAAGTTGGACATTAATATTTGAGGTACATATTTTTAAAAGTATGCATTCTAAAGATGTAAACCAAGTTTGTTAAAAAAAAAAGAATTTTTTTTGTCCAAACTCTTGTAATCATGCAGTTCACAGACCTACCAAACCATATTTCAACTTCTTTCCCTCTGAATTTTTCTCCTTTGTTTGTTGAGAAGGTCAGAACCTCAGGTCACCATTAAAACCCTGCTAGTTTTGATGTCAAGCTGTGAAAACAGTTTTTCCAACTTCAGCATTTGTGTTCTGACAGACTCCCCAGGAAGCTGTGTTGGAAGATTTTGAATCGTCCTTGGACCTGTCATACAATTTATCTTCCAGAAGCCAGACACAATGGCTGTCTTCTTTCCTTTCACTGGTTTTCTTTGTATTTTTATTATTTCCCCCAAATTCACTTCTATTTATGTAGAGGAAAATACAAATCACCTACAATGTCAAAAACCATATTTGTCACAATATGATTAAACTTAAAAAAAATTATTGTTGAAAGTATTTCATATGTCCCTCTTTTTTCCCCATTGACCCATTCTAAGCTATGCCCACCCTCTACTGCAGGCTTTCCCCACCCTATCATCTGGGTCAAAGGGTTATGTATATATGTATACAAGTTCTTTGCTTTATTTTTTAAAAATGTGCTTTACTACCTAAGGTGAGCTCTTTCACCTTATGTCATCCACTCTTTCTTGGAAATAAATTTAAAAAGAATGAAAAATATAACATTCTCCATGAAATTTATTTAATTTTTCTAGTTTTTTTTTAAATTTTTCTATGTATAACTCAGAAACTAAATTGTACCAACATTGCTGTTGAATCGGTTTTGGAATGCTATTGGGACATAATTGAGATTTCCAATTTGTATTGTTTACTTCAAAGAGAGTGGATATTCTTGAGTTTGTGACAATATTACCATAAGAGGTAGGTAAAATAGATTAGTTATCCAAATTCAAATAAATACATATGCTGGAAATTAACTTGCTCTATGAAAGTGGTATACTGTTTACTAATATGAAAACGTAATTTAATGTTAATAAGTTTTAAAAGTGTAAAAGTTTTAATTAGTTTCCATATACTTAGATTGTTTTTAAATTCCGAAACTATATTTCACCAGTTTGGATATGTACGAGAAGTGCTTCATAGAAATGTTAATGTTCAATATAATTTTATTTAAGTTTTTAAATATTTTTAACTTTTCTTATTGTCTTGAGATGAAAAAATAATTTTCATACTAGCAGTTTGGTTTTCTTCAGTAAATTTTGTGTACTAGAGAAATTCTTCATGAGGCAGGATAGCTGTTGAAGACCATGCATCTTCTCTTAAACTATAACATTTTAGAATCTTTACACATGCCTCTCTTTTCCCTCTAGAAAAGTTTATATTTTTTCTTGTATTTCTAAAGGATTATAAAAATGAGGAGGTAGAGTATATAAAATTATTTTATTCCTAAATGATTTGACAGTAAGTTGTTAACCTAGTGTCCATCATCCCTGACTACTTTAGTTGGTACTTTGTACAAAATAAGATATTCTACTTTAGGACCAATATAATAAGGAAATTTACTTCACTATGTTACTATTTTCTAATCTGTAGAGCACATTCCTTCTCACCAGGGCCTCACTAATGTTCTTTATAGAGAAAATATTTACTTCAGACTCACATATTGCATTTAGATGTTTATCTTTTCAATCTCCATTCTGAAAGTTTCTCTTTTCTGGACTTGCAGAAACTTTAAACTGTTGAAAATTGCAGACTAATTATTTCAAAAACTATCTCTCTAAGAATTTTCTTGAGTTTTTTATTATTAGACTCATGTTATACCTTTGACAAGAATGTCAGAAGTGTACTGCATTGTATTCTATCAAGTAGGATAAGATTTTCATTTGAACCATTATTGATGATGTTCACTTAGATCATTTGATTAATGCAATGTCTCCCAGACTTCTGTAAAGTTATTTTTGTTCTTTGTAAATATGTTTTAGAGTGAGAGCTGTAGAAAACATATAAATATCATTGCTCATCAAACATAGAATTACTTTACTTATTTACTCATTTTTTTTTTTTATGATGGGTGAAAAAAATTCCAGTTTACTGAGGATTGAGGAGTTTCTCAGCATGCAGAACTTTTAGTGCTAAAACAAAAACAGTATTGGGTATATGTACATGTATATATCTTCATTGACATTTGTACACATGTTGAGTAAATACATAGAAATGAAATGACTCAGAATTATGAAAATGTATGTGTAATATTTTGAAAAAGTTCTAAATATTTTTCCAAACTACTTATATCATTTAATTCTTATTAGCAATGCATTACAGTTCAACGGTATCCTATCAGTGGTTGAGTCTCCATTTATGAACCAGGATGTCATGGTTCAATTCCAGGTCAGGGTATATACCTGGGTTGCCGGCTCAATCCTCAGCAAAGGGAGTGCAGGAGGCAGCCTATCAATGATTCTCTTCCATCATGGATGTTTCTCTCTCTCTCCCTCTCTTCCTTCTTCTCTGAAATCAATAAATATGTTTTTAAGAAATTATTTTAAAACTTTAAATAGATAAATCTTATAATTTTAGCTACTCTAATAAATGTTTAGTGGTATGGAATTGTGATTTTGGTTGACATTTCCCTGATGAGAAATGGTGTTAAATACTCTTTTATGTGTTTATTGGCCAACTTGTCTCTCCAGATATTTGTTCTTTTTAGTGGATTCTTGATTTCTTATAATTGATTTTAAAGATTTCTTCATAAATTATTGCTACACACATTACAGGATAGCAAGAAGCTAGGAAGATTCTAGGGCAGGAGAAATAGGGAAACTGAGACAAGAAAATTAAACAAGGCCAGTGAAAGATTAACATGGGTGGTACCTGGGCAGGGTAAATAGCCATCTCAGATGGTGATTAAAGAAAAAAATGAATTTATTTCAGGAAAAGGGGTTGGGGTATCTCAATGGAAGGGTTACACAGCACTGAGCAAAAGGGTACTGTGTCCATGATGGCATTAAGGACCATGAAACACGGACGGGCATAGAAGAAGCAACAGGAGAGCCCTGTCTGGGCTGCTTTGGATCACTACGCAGCCAGAGAACAGGGGATGACAGCTTCATGGGGTTAACCTGGTTGCAAGTCTCATGATGTCCCTTCGAGGTTAGGGGATATGTACCTGGGCAGGGGGAGAGGGGGGGGAGAAGAGGGAGTAGGAAATGGCATGGGTGTGCTCCTCAGAGGGAGCGTGCACACTGGGTCCTTTGTCCTGAGCATATTTCTCTCCCTGTAGCAGGTGGAAGTTTTAGGAGAGTTTTCAGAGGAAAGTCTTCATAAGAATATTCATCAGTTTTCCAGGAGTGCTCTTTCAGCACTCATGCATGAATCGCGTGTGTCTCCCCTGTGCTGCGTATCCCGCAGCCCACCTGCACCATGTTTCCCATCAGCTGACCTACCGACACCCCCACTTCTAACGCCACTTCTTCAAAATAGTCTCGCCCAGGACGAAAACCGACTTCTGCGCATGGGCCACAAAGTTTCAATTGCACTGTACGTGCGCTCCTGCACATGGTATTTTGTGGAAGAGCCACACTCAAGGGACCAAAGAGCCGCATGTGGCTCGCAAGCCACGGTTTGCCAACCACTGCTCTAGTCAATGACCCATTAAGTAGTTTTTTTTAATCTGGCTGTTGTGAACAGACATCCTTCTTGGTAGTTTGTGAGCTAGAATTTATTTTCCCTTTAATCCTTTCATTCCACTCATTATTCTACTAGAGGCCCAGGGCGCGAAATTCCTGAACAGGTAAGGTTCCTAGGCCTGGCCTGCAATCAGGGCCATCTTCCTCCACTGCTGGTAGCCGGCCCTACTCCCCGCCACCACCCACCCCCAGGCTCCCATAGCCATCAGGCGATTGGAGCCTGCCAGCCAGGGGAAGGGACCTGTGTTGAGCCTCTGCCCACTGGTGGTCAGTGCGCATCATAGTAACCTGTCGTCCCGCTGTTCTGCTGAGTTGCATATTACCCTTTAATTATACATATAGGATTACCTGAAAATATCTTTGTTTCATATTCAATCTTGGAAAACACACTAAATATAAAATTCTACATTGATATTTTTTCTCTGTTTCAAAACTGCAAATATATTGCCCACTATTTACTTTTTTGCCTCAGTGATAAGAGGTAAGTGATCATTTCAATTATGTTTTATGTTTATGTACTTTGTAATTTCTATACAATGTGATTTTCATTACTACCCCTTTCTTAAAATGGTCCTACATTTTTTTCATTTGCTTAAGTTTCATTCCAGGCATTTGTAATTGTTATTTATGGCAAGATAGGCTTATTAAAAATTTTCATTCCATTAGAAATACCTCATTTTCTGTTGAGACAGAGAGATAACATAAGTCAGGAAGATGACATATTTGAAGTGCTGAAAAAGACTATCAACCAAGAATTCTATGCCACTAAAACTATCGCTAAAAAATGAAAGAATGATTAACATATTAATTGATAAATAAAAACTAAGAGAATCAATTGCTAGCAGATATGCCCTAAAAGAAATACTAATGGGAGTTCTTGAAGCTGCACTAAAAAGACAATAGACAATAGCTCACATCTGTAAGAAGAAATAAAGAGCATGGTAAGATAGTGACACAGTAAATGATAGAATGAATATAATTTTATTTGAAAATGTCTTCTCAATTCTAATTTATAAGACAACTGCTTAAAGCAATAACTATAAGTTTATATGATGAACTTATAATGTATAAAAGTGTAATTGGTGTGACAAAGGAGAATGCAAGGAAAAGAGCTATTATAGCATAAAGATTTTGTGTATTAATATAATTAACTTGGTATTAATTGAATTAGATTGCTTTCAACATAGATGTTAATAGGAATCTCAAAGACAACTACTAAATGTATGAGTTTAAAAATATAGAAGAGAAACAAAAATCATACCCTAGAAAATATCTACTTATACCATGGACACAGACAATAATGTCAAGAAGGCTTAGAATGGGTAGGAGCAGGGTAGAGGAAGATATCTGTAGTAGACTCAATAATTCTATATAATAAAACCCTAAAATGCAAATTGATTGGTGGAAAAACCAGTTGCTATGATGCACACTGACCATAGGGGGCAGATGCTCAATGCAGGAGCTACCTTCTGGTGGTCAGTGTGATCCCACAGTGGGGGTGCCTCTAGAAGCTTGGCTCATGGCTGGTGAGTGCAGCACCGGTAGCAGGAGCCTTGCTGGCTTAGGCCTGCTCCCCATTGACAGGAGGACATCCCCAGAGGGGTCCTGGGCTGAAGGACCCTCCCAGTGCACGAATTGCAGTAGTAAAAAAACACTCTCCCCCACACACAAAAAGAAGACAGCGATGTAGAAACAGGGAAAATACATGATGTGCAGAAAACAAATAGCAAGGTGGAAAATGGAAATACTAACATATAATTAGTTTCATTAAATATAAATGGATGAAACACTCAAAATCATTGATTGATATAATTGCTTTTTAAAAACCCTGATTCATTATATGCTACTATAAGAGACAAACTTTAAATAAAAAAGAATCATAGAGACTATACAACATCAGATAAAGGTCATAGTTCGATTCCCAGTCAGGGCGAATGCCAGGGTTGCAGGCTCAGTCCCCAGTAGGGAGTTGTGTAGAAGGTAGCCATTCAATGATTTTCTGTCATCATTGATGTTTCTATCTCTCTCCCCCATTCCCTTCTTCTCTCTGAAATCAATAAAAACATATTAAAAATAAAAATATTGTTACTAGAAGGAAAAAGATATTTTATAATTGCAATGAGTTAAACCATTAAGAAGATGTTGTTACAATTATAAACATATCTGAACATAGCAAAAGATGACAAAATGCATGAAGCAGAACAGAATTGAAAGGAGAAATACACAGACCTAACTGGTTTGGCTCAGTGGATAGAGCGTCTGCCTGTGGACTGGAGGTCCCAGGTTCGATTCCAGTCAAGGGTATGTACCTTGGTTGCAGGCACAACCCTAGTAGCGGGTATGCAGAAGGCAGCTGATGTTTCTCTTTCATTGATCTTTCTAACTCTCTATCCCTCTTCCTTCTTCTCTGTAAAAATTCAATAAAATATATTTTTAAAAAAAGAAAAGAGAAGTACACAATTAAACAACTTCCAATATTATCAAAGGGAAAATATTTCAAATCAATGATCTAAACTTCCACATTAAGAAAATAGAACATGCCGAGACCGGTTTGGCTCAGTGGATAGAGCGTCAGCTTGCGGACTGAAAGGTCCCGGGTTCAATTCTGTTTGGGGACATGTACCTTGCTTGCGGGCACATCCCCACCATGGAGCATGCAGGAGGCAGCTGATCGATGTCTCTCTCTCATTGATGTTTCTGACTTTCTATCTTTCTCCCTTCCTCTCTGTAAAAAATCAACAAAATAGATTTAAAAAAATAATTAAAAAAATAAAAATAAAAAAAAAGAAAACAGAACAAAAGAACAAGTTATATAATAGGAACAATAGTGATTGAGAAAGTAATCAAAACCAAAAATGGTTCTTAAAAGTATTTTTTAAATTGACAAATCTTTATTTAAACCAAGAAAAGACTCCAATTATTAAAATATAAAATTAAAGACAACATCACTACTGACATTATGGAAATAGAAAAGATTATGAGACTAATATTAACAACTGTGTATCAGTAAAATAGATAGATATCAGTTTTTTTGTAGTTGTAGTTGTTTCTGTTTGTTTTGGTTATTTTGTTTTCTGTGATGTTTGGCTGAAATAGAACAATTATCATTGAAAAGTTTTTGTCTTGTTAGGCTTCCCCTATCTTGTCCTTTGGCCAGAGAGATCAGATTTTTAAAAAAATATATTTTTATTGATGTCGGAGAGGAAGAGAGATGGAAAGAGAGACAGATACACCAATGATAAGAGAGAATCACTAATCAACTACCTCCTGCATGCCCCCTTCTGAGGATTGAGCCCACAACTGAGGCATGTGCCCCTGACCAGAAATGAACCCAAGACCTTTCAGTCTGCAGGCCCAAGCTCTATCCACTGAGCCAAACTGGCTAGGGCAAGATGAGAATTTGTTTTTGTTTTTGTTTTCTGTACTCAGTTGATTTTCTAGGTTGCTTGCTTGTTCAAGTCCAATGTTGAGGAATAGGAAATAAGAAAAGAGCCCTGGATGAGTTGGCGTGGGTGGTTGGAGAATCTGTAAGGTCAAGGATTCATTTCCAGGTAAGGGCACATACATAGGTTGCGGGGAACATTTGGGAGACAACCGGTCAATGTTTCTTTCTCACATCAATATTTCTTTCTCTCTCTCTCTTTTTCTCTCTCCCTCCCTCTCTCTCCAAAATCAATTAAGCAACATAGATATATCCTCAGGCGAGGATTCATTAAAACTTTAAAAAAGAACAGGTAACTCATCACTGTGATATTCTTTGGCTCCTGATGTCCACTAGCTGGTGGGTCTTCTTCTTTTCACAATTGAGAATTTTTTTTTTGTAGATAATCCCCAGAATTTTTAGTTGTTAATAAATTTATTATTAAGAACAATAATTTTGTGCTAGTCGATTTGGCTCAGTGGATAGATAGAGTGTCAGCCTGTGGACTGAATGTTCCCAGGTTTGATTCTAGTCAAGAGCACATACCTTGGTTGGAGATGAGGGTGTATGAGGGAGGCAACCAATCAATGTGTATCTCTCACATTGATGTTTTTCTCTCTGTCTCTCCCCCTCCCTTTCACTTTCAAAAAAATCAATGGCCGAGACTGGTTTGGCTCAGTGGATAGAGCGTCAGCCTGTGGACTGAAGGGTCCCCGGTTTGATTCCGGTCAAGGGCATGTACCTTGCTTGCAGGCACATCCCCACCATGGAGCATGCAGGAGGCGGCTGATATCAATGTCTCTCTCTCTCATTGATGTTTCTAACTCTCTGACCCTCTCCCTTCCTCTCTGTGAAAAATCAATAAAATATATTAAAAAAAAAAATCAATAGAAAAATATCCTCCAGTGAGGATTAACAAAACAACAACAAAAACAAAAAAATTTTTTTGTCTCCCATTTTCCTGAAAGCTAAGCCTCCCTTAGTTTTAAATAAAGCATTGAAACCATCTACTTACTTTATTATTTCTGGTTTGTTATTCTCAGAAAACTTTATATGTATCATATTGCATTTGGAATTTCTAAATACTTTCTTTGTAGCCTTGAACATGTATTTTTTTGTAAAAGATTCAGTAACTGTAACTGTCATTAACTGTCATGTTTAGCAGATCTTTCTAAATATGTATAAGAAAAAGTTTGTTAACTGGTTTTCAAAGTCTATATTTTTATAATTTTTAAATTTTTAAAAAATCTCATGATTAAAAGAGAATTGTATTACCGTTACATTATCCTACTCTGGGTGAGTTTACTTTTTCTTCATATTCTGTTCTTAAGTTTTCTTTATGGATTTCATACTTTGTTGTTAGGTTATAGCTTAATGCAACATCTTAGTTTTTATATTTTGTTATCAAAATTGTTTTTTATAATTATATACTATACCGTAGTATTGATTTCATTAGTACTTTTACCTGAATATCTATTTTTTTCTGATAGCAATATTTCTTTTACAAATTACTTTTGGTTAGTACTAATCTGTTATAAATTTATACGTTCTTTTAGTCAAGGCTTTTGAGTCACTTAATTTTAGTGTGTCCTTGCACTTTTCATCTTGTTTGATTTTTTACATTTTAAGTGAATTTAATTCAGTATGAAAAGTAGATATATTTAAACTATTTTATGCCATGCTTATTGGTTTTTTTATTTGTCATAAATTGTCTTTACTTTCTTGTTTCAGGCCTTCTATTTATCTCACAATGTGTCTTCTTTTTAAAGATTACTTTTTTTAATGTTTAACTTAACATTCTAACATTATTGTCACTCATAAAACACTTGAAGTTATTAAGCATATCTATCTTTCTCACAGGCAAGACAATGACACCCTTCAATACTCACTGATATCATACTTCCCATATTCCCTATTTTTGCCTAGTTTTAGTAAAACAAAACTACTATTAGTAAAACATAACTTTTCATAGTCTATTTTAACAGAAAATATTGATACCTATATACATTTTAATATACATATTTTATTTTTGCACCCATTTATAACAGCCCAATGACCAGGTACCACCTCTACAAACATGTGTGTTCTGATATAGTTTCTGTTCATTTCCTCATTTTTCCCTTGATTTACACTTTGGTTTTGTGTTCTTATCATGTTCATAAGAATTTTTTTTTGTCATTGATCTATGCTTGATAGGATTTATTTCTAAAATTATACCACTTCCCAAGGGAATTTGAGAATTTTATTGTTACTATGCCACCATCTGCATTTTAGGTAGTGTTTCTTCAGTAACCTGGAGTCCAATCAAAATTCAGTAGGTCTGGGTAGAGCCTAGGATTTTGCCCTTTGAACAAGCTCCCAGGTAATGCTCAGGCACCACACCACACTGAGTATTAAGGCTTTAAACACCTGCGCTGTTTTCTCACAGTTATGAGTTTGGCGATTACAACATTTTGCTTCCGTTAACCTCGTTGGAACAAGTGTTCCTTATAGGTTCTTTATTCTTTGGGACTAGTTAAGTTTAATCCCATTTTGGAATCCATCTCTTCAGGAAAGAGAATGGGTTTTTCTTCATCTAAAACTTAATTTGAGGCAACAGGTGGCAGGTGCATTTCCACCCCTGTTCCCCTTTGAAATTTAAATTTCAGTAGGTGACAAAAACATGTCATTTTACTATTTGCAGCCTATCTACATAAATTGTCTTGGAAAATCAACTGAAAATTGGGGTTTGCAGGTGAAATATATGTACTTATTTGATGACTAGCACTTGCTCTTTAACAAAACATTTCTTTATCTTTTTTTAGTTCTCAAATAGTATGCAAATGTCTTTAATGACAATAACGTCCATTTTGAGGGAAATAGTATATTTCTGTCTGTTTCTATAGAATTACAACAGACATTAATATAGGAAAGCATATTTAATTCTAAAATTTGTAAAATTTGAGTAATATAACTCATCAATAATGAAACCAACATCTTTCATTTAAATGAAAGCCTTAAAATTACATATGTTTTAAAGCAAAAGTCACCCTCTTTCATTGTTTAAATGCCACAGATGATTTTTAACTGTGGTCACTTGCTGATAGTCTACCCATTTCTCAAGTAACCCAAGGCTATGCTATCTTTTTATTTGCCTTATTTAGGTGGTGGGCTCATAACAATGAAGTTCTAATTAAAACAACTCTATTTTAATTGTCCGAATGAATGCTGAGCATCATGGAAACTGAGGAAAGGTATGACTAACATTTTATGTGCAACACATTCTGGAGGGAAAATTGCTACCGGCTTGCTAGTAAATGGTGAGTTTACATGATAAGTTTATGGTAGAAAGTAAAATACATAATTCCTGAATAAGAGTGATGATTTTTAGTCTATTTTATTTTCCTCTTAGGAAAAGTTCAGTATTTCCTAAGGAGTGGTATTCTACATAGTAAATGGCCTTGACAAATTCTACCAAGGTCATTTATATACACAAGTTTCCCTTCAGCATCAGTCACGCAGTGACATTGAAAACTCTTAGGCTTACGTAAATGTATTTATTATATCCATTCAAATAAAATTCCATGCCCTTTTGCTCTCAGATCCATATGTCTTGATGCCACTACCAAGTCAATTATGCAGCAAAAGAATCTTGCCCCCAAAACACATTTGCTTATTTTGCACTGTTTCAGAGAAGAACTGGCCAAGTACCGCTACCTTCTGTGGCTATAATTCTATTGCTTGCGGATATTTACTCCTATTCTTGGATGAAAAATAAATATTATTTTTCTTTAGATCCATTAAATTATCCTGTAGCATCAATTGTTAATAATTAGGGATATTATGAGAATTAGAAAAACATTGCTAGAACAGACTGGTGAATAGATCAGTTCAGGACAGCAATGAAATTAAGCTTGCCTTTTGCTCAGAATTACTATTTGTTGGCTATCATTTTTTAAAATATCAAGTTGAAATTTCCACTAATTGTTTAAATAATAATTATCATTTACTTATAAATACTATATTGACTACTGATTCAGAAATAATGCATTAAAATTTCAGTATTTTTCCATGAGAAAAATATTGACACATTGAAGATGAGGAGTAAAAGACAAAAAAATATTTCTTATTTGTGACTAGGTAGGTATACTTACATATTCAACTGAGTCTGAGAATTTTTGTATTATGTTTCTTTGTGTACTTCATAGCACAATATAGTTACTAGTTGAATATTTTTGTTAGGATGAATTTTGAATTTGTTGTCAATGGACCAAAATAAACATTTTTATTACTACCTAGGAAGTTAATTTCTTTGAATCTCACATTTCTGTTGCTTAAATTAAGTGCATTTTATTTACACTAAAATTGTAATTTTCCAAAAGTCATCTAGAACATGAATATTTTAGGTATGCAAAAAACAGAATAAAATTTAGATTTATATCCAACACTTTTTAAAGTATTGTGTTTTTTTTTTGACATGCATTCCATTCTAGAATTCTCTTCATTGTTTACAGTACTACAACAACAGAAAATTGCTACCATTTACATTAAGTAGCATAACTGAAATGATGGTTACCAGCCATTTAAACTACAGGGCTTTTAAAAATGCTTGGGGTTTTGACTTTTCATAATATTTTGGAAAACTCAACTGTTTTGAAAACAGGTACATAATCCATTGATATGTTTGGCACAACTTGCAAAGCCTAATTTAATGAAAAGAGAAGAAAGAGAGGTAGTACTAGTGAGAGATCACATAAGCCAAAATTCCGTAAAACTTTCTGTGATGTCCTTACAATAAATTGAGTGAAGAAACCTTGTTTAAGCACCTGTGGAAACAGCCCCTTTTGATTTAGGACTCTATGGCAAACAAATAAAAATAATGGACATATCATCATAGGACACAGATAAATAAGAGGAAGGATATGGCACACCAATATTTCTTGGGAAGCATCGTGAGTAGAGCCCTGAAAACAATCCAACATAGTGAACTATAAAAAGTTGAATCAGAAATCATCAGAGTAGGCAGCACCATGAGTTCATTCTTCTTGATTGAAGGTACAAATTTGTGCAACTACTGTGAAAATTTTTGAATAAGAGTTTTACAAGTATATTTCCGGATACAGTCTGACAAATAATATTTATAATACCAACAAACTTCTTGTAGGAGTTATGCAGGAATAAGTGTTTCCCTAACCAAAGGATAATTTTGCCCCAGGCATCAGAAGCAAAAATCAGAAATGTAGTTATCAAAACCCCCAAATTAGGGCTCCCTTGGTTTCTTTAACTTATTTAGGACAGAAAAAAATGAAAAAAAAAAAATTGGAAAAGGAAAAAGACACAAATATAGATGAAAAAGGCATGAAGCCTGACTCTTTTTCTCTATAGATACAAACAAATGCAATCAAAGCCACCAGAGATATCTATAATAATAAAAATGTAATATACTAATTAGATCAGACATCCTTCTGGACCACCTTCCCGATGAAGCTGGGGCTTCGAGGAAAGTCAGAGTCTTGGGTGCCAGAGGGAAGCCCGTGCTGGCAGCTGGGGGAAGGAAGGCCTTCTCTCGCATGAATTCCATGCATCAGGTCTCTAATGTATGAATGTACATGTGTGTGTGAATATATATATATATATACCTCAAGCAATTGCAATTTCAGTAAAATGAGAGGTAATATAGATTTCAAATATTATATATATATATGTATTGGAAACCTTTTATAGATTTACTTACTTAAATAAGTATTTTAAAAATCTTCTACTAAAGTAAGCAAAATTATTTTAATATATTTTATTTCATTCCAGAGGAGTTCTGTACAATATGATAGGCAATAGCCATATGTCACTCTGAGTACTTTCACTTTTTGTTTTTTAAATATATTTCTTATTGTTGATAGTATTGCAGATATCTCCCATTTGTCTCCCCAATTCCCTCCCCACTTGAGTACTTTAAACATAGTAGTTGGGTTGGTCCTGGCAAGTGTGGCTCAGTTGGTTGAGGGAGTCCTTTCACTGAGAGGTTACCATAGAGGTCACTGATTAGATCCTGGGTCAGGGCACATGTCAGGATTGCAGGCTGGGTGCCCAGTAGAGGTTGTGCAGGACACAGCTGATTATATTTTAAAACAAACAAACAAATGCACCTAATTTGAATTGAGATATGTGATAATTATGAAATGTATAACCTATTTCAAATACAATAAATAGAAATTTTCTTAACTTATTAATTATATGATAAAGATATTATATATTTAATAATTTAGTTTAAATAAAATACATTGTTAAAATTAATTTTACTGGTTTAATGTACTTCTATCATGTGGCAATACAAAGTCCAAAATTATATACATTGAAGTATCCATCATATATAAAAACTGCTGTTTAAAATTTTAACCTTGCTATTTAGATTCTGTAAATGTTTGCTTGGTTAAATAATAAGGAAAATGAGACTACTCTCATTCCAGAGAAGCTATTAAACCTTGCCCGGACAAAATTATCAGTGCTGGCACCAGTCCAGGCCTTTGGTTGAGATCTCAAAGCCCCAGTATATAGAGGCTCCTTAAGAATTTGCAAAAGGGGTGGGAAACATCCCTTATTTGGGAGACAAAGAAGGTAAAAACGTATAAAAAGGTAAATTTTCTGCATGTTGGGGCCCAGAATTTGGGAAACATTTTCCTCTGGATCCGTGTGTAATAATTGTAACTCCAAACTCTCAGAGCATTGTTTGATTATTTCAGTTCTCTGTAATAACATGGCTAGCATTTGTGGCTCCAGTTATATTTGTATTCTACAGCACTGGCATTGGGACCAAGATCATCACATACAGAAGTAGAACTCATATGTCAAATCTTTCCTGGCAGTGATATGGAATTTTTAGACTGGAACCCGGATTCTTTGTCCGCTAGAGTGAAGAATGAATCCACGGGCAGAAGGTGGTATAAGAAAAGTGGAGATTTATTGAAGAACAAGTACAGACTCCTATGTAGGGAGAGGGAAAGAATCTCATAGCTCACAGTACAGACACTCACATGGGGAGGGGGGGAGAGAGTCCCACTGAGTTCCTTTTCCCTATGACTTATAAAGGCTGCAGATCCTGGTGCCTTGATATCCCCTCTGATTTTAGTCTCTATTCACTTGGACTGATTACTATAGTAACTCCAGAACTCAAAGGTCCAACTTCACATGGGATGTGAGGTCTCCACCCACCCCACCCCCGCCCTATTCCTTATTGTTTCCTAGTTCCTTTGGGGCTTTCATCTTCTCCTTCTGGATGAAAGGCTTCCTTCCCTTTATTTTGTAAATATAGAACTTTTCCATCATTCTATGGAATGTACCTGTTGCAGCTTTTCAGCTCCCCTGTTCTATGGAAATATACCTTCTGCTGCTGTGCAGCCCTGTGTTTCCTCCATGGTCCCTTTAATTTCCAAAATTTATAATATTTCCTAAACCTGTTCTATTTTACCCCAAATTACTATTTCACCTCTTCTGTTACCAGGAACCATTTTGAATACCAAAGGCACTAATTTTAAAATGCAGTTAATCAAAGAGATTAATTTATTTTTAATATTTTCAGAAAACTGTGTGTGGTTAGCCAGTGAATTACATTTTTAATTTAGAATATCATATTTCTAAAATTTAAAAAGTATGAAGAATAAAACATATACTAATGGTAAACCAGTTGCTGGGTTTTAAAGATAAAAAAAAATGAATAATATACTTGTCTGGGAAAATTCCACAAAAAAGATATGGTTTTTGAGAAGAGCAAAATAACCTTTCATAGGAAAGAACATTATGACTGTAAGCTTTTGATTTTATAAATAGATGTTTGACTATTAAGTAAGTAATTAAATGACCATTAGCATTTGAAGTTTTACACAAAGTATCTCATTTAATCTCAATGACTCTATATTATTTAGTGATTTCTATTTTATCAGATTTATATGTGATAATATATCATCCTATACAATAAAGAAGTAAGATGCAAATTGATCATCATTCCAATACACAAGATGGCCACCCACATGTGGTCAAAGATGCTGATCCCAAGATGGCCAGCAGGAAAGGGCAATTGTGGGCAATTAGGCCTGCAGGGGAAGGCAGTTAGGGTTAACTGGCCTCTGGGGGAGGGCAGTTGGGGACAAGCAGGCTGGCAGGGGAGGGCAGCTAGGGGTGACCAGGCTGGCAAGGGAAGGCAGTTAGGGGTGACTAGGCTTGCAAGAGAGGGCAGTGAGTGACAATGAGGCCAGCAGGGAGCAGTTAGGCATCGATCAGGCTGGCAGGCAGAAGCGGTTAGGGCCAGTCAGGCAGGCAGACCAGTGAATGGTTGGGAACCAGCAGTCCTGGATTGTGAGAGAAATGTCCGAATGCCTGATTGTGAGAGGGCAATCAGACATCCCTTGAAGGGTTGGTTCCAGATTGGAGAGAGTACAGGCTGGGTGAGGAACACACACACACACACACACACACACACAATGCACGAATGTCATGCACTAGGCCTCTAGTATAATATATGTTTATTAAAGAACTGATATTCAGTGAGATTAAATATTTACCCATGGTGACACAACCAGTAACTAGCACCATATTTATTGAATCAAAAGATTAAGTGCATGAATAAGGACTGGATTTTAATAATGTTAACATTTTTTTATATGTTGAAAGAACATTAAAAATAAATTAATTTGTGCTAAGGCAAAATTATATCTAAAAGGCAGCTAACTATATATAGTTAAGACTTAACAGAATCTGGTTTTATTTATGAATAGTGCCCTAACAATCTGGAAAATGAAAACAAAATATCATTATTTCTTTATAAATTATACATTCCCATTATGCCTTTAAAGTAATAAATTTTCTTTATTACCTTTTATTATTGTTATGATTTGTATTTTTTACTTATTTTAAAGAGATAGAGAGGGAAAGAGAAAAAGAAAAATAAATGAGAGAGAGAAAGGATCATTCAGCTGCCCCCTCTGCAGAGCCCCTATACAGAACATGCAATGGGGGCATGTGCCCTGACCAGGAATTGAACTTGTGATGTTTTGTGCATGGGATGACTCTCAATCAACTGAGCCACACAGTCAGGGCATTTTCTGTACCTTTTAGATGAACTTTTTTTCTTTTTCAAGTGAAAATTAGAGACACTTTGTCTAAGGCAATGTATCAGATTCCTTTGCTGATATTGCTGTGATTTGCAGAACACATTGAACTATGCATTACTAATGAGGGACAATACATTGAAAAGATCACACATTGTGATTTAATATCAGTGAACCATGTAGTATGTATATTAACATGTGTTTTCCTATGTTGTCTATTGGCCTATATTCAAATGCATAGCATCTGACATTTATGTACCTAATCTGGTCACTACTGTGCAGAAAACCTAAAGGCTTTTTAATCTCTATGGGCTTTTTTTTTATAGGTGAGCTTTTACCATACATTATATTCTTATGTTTGTTTACCCTTTTCTACACTATAATATGAATGAGATAGCAATCTATGAGTTAATAATAGATTAGTGTCTAATACATATCACTATTGTACAGAAAAATGGCTTTCAGTATGTGTTGATTCCAAAAATTAATGAACATTCATTCATTTATTTTGTAGGTACTAAATATAGAAGTAAAATAAGAAACAAAAATTATAAAACTTCAGTGATATGAAATGATTGTCTAGTCAGTGGATGTGAAAGAATCTATTATAGATACAATATATTTAACATATAATCTATATTATAACTTCTAGAAAACAAGAGTTATTTTTTCATTTATTTTTAAGCATTTATTGGTCTCATATTAAATGGGCATGGTTCAGAAATGTGCACATCCTCCGTCTGTGGACAGTTCTGTGTTTATCCTCAGCTGGGTATATACCAAGGCTCACGGGTCTTTTCTGATTATTCAAGCTCCTATAATGGAACAGTGGGTTTGTGTAGAAAATTTGGATTAGGAGAGTCAAGATCGCAGCCGATGGAGAATCTGCTTCATTTTAAATAACTCTGAGATGAATTCATTGCTTTCCATGGAGGTATTGGCCTCATCTGGTGCACTAGTTTTGGCATTTTTCAAATAATCATCAGGAACACTTGCTGTGGCCTCCTGAGTAGCTTCTCCCATAATGCTGGGGGTATTTGACTCTACTTTAGTAGACAATTCCAAAGTCTGTGCATTCTTCAAATAAACATCAGTGGTAGACTCTACAGCCCCAGTGAGATTCAACTCTCTGGTTGACTCTATAGCCTCAGTGAGGGCCAGGTCAGTGAGTGACTCTACAGCCCTAGCAAGGGCCAGGTCAGTGGATGACTCTAAAGCATCAGTGAGGGCCAGGTCAGTGAGTGACTCTATAGCATCACCAAGCTCCTTGTCTGTGAGTGACTCTACAGCCCCAGTGAGGTCCAGCTGTATGGGTGACTACAGCCCCCTCAAGGACCAGGTCAGTGGGTAACTCTAAAGCATCAGCGAGGGCCAGGTCAGTGGGTGATTCTGGGTCAATGGCTGAATTTAGTTCAGGTTGTAACTCTGAGTCCTTGAAAATGTCTGCATGATGGTTGGTATATGGGAGTATTAAGTGGAAAGTCCAGCCAGGACAAACCAGGTAGAGAAGATGAGGACCTTTGTGATCATGGTTCAGGCAGCAGGGAGCACAGGATGCTGAAAATGAGTAGGCAGGTCTAGAAAACAAGAGTTTAAATATTCTCTTGTTTAATAGGCCGACTATTCATCTTTATACTAGAGAAGAGAAATCTTAATAATTTTATTGATCTCAATTATATCAAATTACTTTAAAAGTATGTTGTTGAATAGAACAATTATTAAATGTGTGTAGATAAACTAGAATTTTATTTGGTGCTGAAATAATGTTATTCTTGTAATGTCTCTAAGTGTTTTTACATAACACAATAGACATAATCCTTAACAAGTCACAATGGAGCAATCAAAAATTTATCAAAAGAACTGGCTACCTCTAATTAACTAATTGGGTCCTAGTTTCCAGGTACTAAGATGAAATAAATAACTCTCTTTGATATAGAGGAGTAAGAGAGCTCAGTAATTATAAGGAAATAAAAAAATTGAATTTGTAAGTAATAGAATTCTGGAAGACTAATAACAGTGTTGTTGTTATATTTATTAATTTTATGGACAGTCTGTTGAGAGTGAAAGTTTAGACTGTGAAGAGCT
The DNA here is from genome assembly GCA_004026805.1 of Lasiurus borealis. Classification (NCBI taxonomy): domain Eukaryota; kingdom Metazoa; phylum Chordata; class Mammalia; order Chiroptera; family Vespertilionidae; genus Lasiurus; species Lasiurus borealis. The sequence continues at coordinate 37,842 of PVJN01002514.1, forward strand.
AAGAAATAGTGTGGTAAAGATGAAGAAAGGTGAAAGTGCAAAAAGTATTCTTAGTGGAGTTTTCCTTTCTTCAAGATTTTCATTTTCTTCATTTTTATTAAAGTAAATTTTTCTAATTTTTTTCTATTCTTCTCCATATTGGTCATCGAATACATAATAAATAGCTATTTTAATAACTTTCACGGGCACTTGTGAGATGTCAGACACATGCTAAAATCATGTAACTCAGGCATGTGTTATAAGTACATATATCCTGCTTAGATTGGGATGCTGAATTCCAGAAAGGTGATATAAATTGGATGTGGTCACATGATAGTGATACTCATGGGAGTGAAAATAAATTTAACCCAAAGCTCTCATTCTAAATTGTTATACTCAAGATTATCCTTGTTCCAGACATTGAGCTAGAAGTGGAATTTATGATGTCTTTATTAATTTGGTTATTTTAGGCCTCATTTCACCAAAAGGTAAATTCAAGATCCCCAATGCTTATATTAATGATTGACAATGTGGCAAATGTGGATTGGAATGGGTATTTGTTGAATGAATGAATGAATGAATGAATGAATAAATGAGAAGAAGGGAGGGAAAAGGAAGGAAGGAAGGAAAGGAAGAAGGGAGGGAGGAGGTAAGAAGGAGGAAGGAAGGAAAGGAGGAAGGGAAATAGAAGAAAGGGAAGGAAGAAAGGAAGGAAGGAAGGAAGGATGGAAGGAAAGGAGTGAGAGTTCTGACTCAGCATGTTCCCCTGTCACACTAGTTACTTTCTATGCCTGAATATCATAGCATAATTAATACTTTGACCCAATTTAACATAATATATTCTGTATTTATATCTATATCTATATCTATATCATCTATATCTATATCTATATTATTAGGTTTCTTTAGAGAAACAGAGCTAGGTTATATACATACATATATTATACCTGAGACATAATGTATAGCTATAAATAGCAGAGTTTTATTATAAGGACTTGACTGGTGCTACTATGGAGTCTGAGAAGTTGCACTGCTTTCTACAAGCTGGAGACCCAAGACAGCTAGTAGTATCAGTTCCAGATTGAGTCTGAAGGTCTTAGAATAAGGAGAGGCAGTGATGTAAGTTCTAGTTTAATTCCAAAGACCTGAGAACCAGGCATGCTGACCATCAGAGGGTTAGAGACAAACAATGTCCCAGCTCAATCAGCCAGGCAGAGATAATAGATTATATGTATGTATATATCTTTTTCACTTTACCCAATTATTGCATGTTTTAATGCTGGGAATTTTTATTCAGACTTACCTTTTTATTCACTGATTCACTATTCAGCAATGCCAAATATGTTACATCTTTTTACATTGAGTTCCTAATTTTAATTATTATAAACTAGAGGCTCAATGCACAAAATTCATGCAAGAGTAGGCCTTCTTCTTCTGGCTGCTGGCACCAGCTTCCCTCTGGCACCTGGGCCCAGGGCTTCTCTCCCAGAGGGAGAGCCTGCCCACCCTCCATAGCCCGCTAGTTGGTGGGCTGGGCCTCCCTCTGCCAGGCAATCATGGAGTGATGTCTGGGCCCCTGACCAATCGCATTGCACTTTCCTTGCTGGTCTGGCACCAGTGGATGTCATAGTGTGGTCCTGAATGGTCATCCAGATGGTCATTCCATTTTCAGACATTAGGTCGATTTGCATATTATACTTTTATTATATATAATTAAATTCTTAGATATTCTGTCTTTAAAAAATTCTTTTTACTCAATTTTTATAGATTACTGCTCCATTATAACTTCAATTTCTCCTTTATATTTTAATAGTAAATACAACTGATCATTTTCATTTCTTTATCTCATCATTCTTATTTATTTACTAATATGTGTAATGATTTTTTTAAAAAAATATTATGTCATATATATGTATGTATATATACACTGAGTGGCCAGATTATTATGACCACCACATTAGTACTTTGCTGGGCCACCTTTTGCCTTCAATACCGCTAGGACTCTTCTTAGCATTTGCTGCACAAGATGTTGAAAGGTGATGCGAAGAATCTGACACCATGCCTGATGAATAGCACTGTCCAGTTCTGTGAGATTTGATGGTTGTGGAACGAGCTGCCTAATCGCTCTTTTAACTTCGTCCCACAAATGCTCAATTGGATTGAGATCTGGTGAATGTGGAGATGGCTTAAGCAAGGTAAAGTCTCCCTCATATTCTTGAAACCACTTCTGCACAATATGAGCACCTTGGCATGGCACATTGTCTTATTGGAAGAAGCCATCTCCATTGGGATATGCCATCAACATGATAGGATGAACTTGATCAGCAATGATACTTAGGTATGTTATGCTATTCAGATGTTGATTCATATGAACTAAAGGGCCCAAATCATGTCAGGAAAACATACCCCAAACCATAACACTACTCCCACCAGCTTGAATGGTTGTACTCATGAATGTGGGGTGTATGTTTTCATGCTGTTTCCACAAAATTCTTACTCGGCCATATGCATGATGCAACTGGAAATGTGATTCATCAAACCACATGACTTTTCTCCAATGCTCAACTGTCCAATCCTTGTGTTCCTGTGCGAATTTGAGACATTTTATCTTGGTAACTGCAGACAGCACAGGTGTTCGAACAGGCCTTCAGCTTCCATATCCCATACAATGCAGTGTATGGCTAATTTTCCTAAAAACGTCAGGTGGTCATAATAATAATCTGGCCACTCAGTGGCCACACACACACACACACACACACACACAAATTGCTAGGAGTTCTTTGAGATTGCCCTTTAAAATTCACTTCTCCAATATACTTGTTTCTGTCATATACCTAGAGGCATTACTCATTTAGGACAACACTAAAATAAAATACTGAGTATTATGCTTTGAACCACAGAGGTAGTGTAAATTCATGGACCAAATTCAGGAGCATATAGGTGTCTGGTTAGGAATTCTTAAGGGGTGCTGTAATTTAATTTTGTTCATTCTACTATAAGTAGAATTTGAGAAAGGCAAATATTCATCCTCTCCATTGGGTAATTTTTCTCTGCAAAGTGTTATCCTTTGGGGCTCAAAGCTATATGAGAAGTGGAAGCAGAATGTCTCTCTAATAAGGCCGTAAAGTATTACCAATAGTCACATTCTGTCTCTTGTATTACAAGCCAACACTTGATGAAACATAGGTTTTATCCTACCAGATACCTTTAGGGAAAATGCCAATGGCAGAGCTCACCTCTCTTTCTAGAATAAATGTTTTATAACATTTGTGCAATCAATATTTCTGTTGCTTCAACCATGAAAGAAAACAATTTGTAATATATTTCATGGAGATATATTCATTGTGTTGGATTGGAAGGATTTCTTCTAAAAATCCAGTTAATATTTGCTACAATTTTAAGCAAATATGATTTCTAAATTTTAAATGTGATTATTTTACCCATTTGAGTAAAATCTTTTAGTAGATCACTTTGATTTTAGGACAAATTACTGAATACTGAGACTGGTGTCTAAATCTCTTTCTCCTGCTTAATCTCATCACATCCCAACTCATGTACTGGGTGTCAGCTAGTTTGACTTAGAATTTCTCTATGTATGACCTAGTCTAGGTCTCCATGACTATGTTTTGATTAAGCTACATAATAAGTTATCCTAATATATTGGTAGCTTAAGACAGTTACATGTATTTATATGCATGGACCTGTGCATCAACTAGTTTGGGCAGGTATATTGGTGCTGAGGTCAGATGAACTTGGCCTGACTTTATGATTTAGGTATAATCTATTTTTTCTTCATTTTGGGTCCTAGGATGGGCCTTGGAGCATGTCGTGTGTGTGTGTGTGTGTGTGTGTGTGTGTGTGTGTGTGTGTGTGTGTGTAATCAGAAGATCAAGAGAGCAGAGCAACATGCAAAGCATTTAAGGCCTTGGCTCAGAACTGCCAAACTGTTTTTTTTCTGCTCACAAGCAGAGACATGGTCAAGCATAAAATCAATGGGTGGGGAAAGATCCTGTCTACAGTAAGTCATGGCAGGGGAAGGAGAGTTGTAGAATGAGAAAATAACACAAATCTAACAAATCTCTATAAAATAATATAACTGTCTTACAATATCTATTAAAAAATAAATGAAACAAAATGGGTTTGGCTCAGTGAATAGAAAGTTGGCCTGCCAACTGAAAGGTCCCCAGTTTGATTCCTTGGTTGCAGGCACATCCCCAGTAGGAGGCAGCTGATCAGTGTTTCTAATTCTCTATCCCTCTCCCTTCCTTTCTGTAAAAAAATCAATAAATATATTTAAAAAAAAAACTAAATGAAAAAAGATTACCAGAACATTAGAACTTATGTTTCACTATTACAATGCTCATTATTATTATTCACAAAGGCTGTTGTATTTAACTTAGTTAATTTCATTATATATTTTATGAAAAAAAATATTTTTTTTTACAAATTTAACTTTACAAATGCATCATATACAACACAATGACAATCACAAATGTGTTATTTGATAATATGCTTGCTCCAGAACCACTGTTATTTATAAAATGTTTTTCGTTTTTTTTTTTAATCTGGAAATTAACCAAGTATGAAATTTATTATAATTGCTTCTATTTTTATTTCTTAGCTTCTGGTAACATGTTTTATTAAATATAATTACTGTATTGGTGTTAAGCCAAAAAAAAATTAGTGCAATGTTTATCAAGACCAAGGTCAGTGCATTTATTGAAGCAACCTCAATACTATGTAAAGCAGATTTAATTGAATTTCATGGCTATAAGTATATAATTGCCTGGACAATATTAGGTTGATATCTGTTAGTTAAAAGAAAGTTAGTTGCTATAGACTGAATATTTTTTCCCCCCTAAATTCATATGTTGAAGGCCAAATCCCCAATGTGAGGAAATGTGTAGGTGAGGCTTTGGGAAAATATATAATTTGGTCATGAAGAACTGGTTCTCAGGAATGGGGGTAATGCTTTATGAGAGCCATGGGAGGCTACAGCAAGAAGATTATCATCGGCAGCCCAAAGGAGGCTATCCCCAGAGCTCGACCAGGCTGGCACCCTGATATTGGACTTGCCAGACTCTAGAACTGTGAGAAATACAACTTTGAAATTTAAGTCACCTGGATCATAATAAATTGCTAAAGCAGCCTGAATGGACTATGATGTTATTTTATAAGAATAGAAATCTAAAATTTATTTTAAGATAAGCAAACAAATAAACAAAAAAATGGTCAGAATTAAATACATATAAACCACATCAGGGTTTTGTTACTTCAATATTCAATCAATTGATTATGTAACTACTAATCTGATTTTTTTAATTTGAACTAATTAGTTGTGCAAACTAAAACTACCACTCACCTTGATTAAAATAGGTGAACAGTCTCCGTGTACAGACATAGTCCACTTGCTGAGAGAATTACATGGGATACTAATCTTAGGTAGTACAAATTATTTACTCTTACCTGTGTCACTAATCCCAAGGCTGTCCTCAGATCTTTTCATCTTATCTGCAAAAACGATTTTCATCATAAAACACTACTGCATTAGTGTGAAAACTAAAAATACAGGCTATGATCTGCTAAAATAGACACTTTTTTCAATGAACCTCAGATTTGATTTAGTGCACCTGTGTTTAAAAGATGCTAATTGTGAAGGCAACTCCAATGATAGTAATATAATGCTCACATACGTTAGGGTTATTTTGGATTCAGGGGTAGTATGAATACTGTGGCTCTCATCTAGGGGTGGTTATATAAACAGGATGTCCCAAAATATATATACAATTTGAATGATTATAAAGGCAGAATACATTTTCAAAATGTAACAGAATCCACAGCTATCAGCTGTTAAAGTGTGTATCCATTCTTGGAGGGGGGATACCCTATACATGTTGTATTATGGACACCCCTCTGTCACAGAGCTGAAGATTATCTGCTCCTAAAATCATTCTTGAGTTCTTTAAATGTGGTTCAAGGAAACTATGAATAGATATTCCTGAGAAATTCTTAAGGGAAATAAAGAAAATCAAGACCACAACCCCCTCTCTGACCACCCTCTGACCCCCAACCCAGCCATTTCTTTCTTTGCAAAGATACCAAGATGTTCTATAAAATTCTCAAATATCCATTTACTGAAATCACCAAAAATCTATCAATCAAGGTTTGGTGGTCTGACCTTCAAACATTGTACCTCTTCAGAACTAGTAAGATAAAATAAATATAATTACACAAGTTTCTATCATTTATCTAGAGTAATGTTTAACATGGCTGCTTTCTTCCAAATAAAGATCATGCTCTTGATTCCCCCAGGTTTTACCCAGAGACCACTGCAACAAAAATGTTGTTTATGTTTTTCATGAATGTCTGAATGAGTATTTTCCAAAATGAAGATTTCCAAATAACCCTGTATTAGGAAATATCTTCAATAATTACAGAGTTGCCTCTTAAATTAGAGAGTCTTAACCATCCCTTTCAATTGCCTGTTGATTAAATACATACTGACTTATAGATTACTGAAATGATTTCCTAAGTAAGAATAAACTTAATAGTTATATAAAATCTGTTAGCTTCCTGAATCACTTAAAGTTTAAGTTGTACGTAATGACAAAACCAATTAAATATTAAGTATTCTGGTTGAAAAAGTATCTCAAATAATATATTATCTTTTTTAATATTTTAAAGCATGCATTTTTTCAACATCTTATATATATTCTTCATCATCTAGTTACAAAATATTCACTGAATGCTAGTTACCTTTCTTAAGCAATAATACACTTTAAGTACTTTTTAGAGTTATCTCTTGTATTGATTGAATTTGGTACAAAAGATGATTTAAAAAATTGTTACACTAAGCTGCCTGACTGCATTTAATTTGATATGATGAATTTTTTAATTACACAATTTACATAGAAGTAAATCAATTAAATTTTTAAAAAATATCTTGCCAGAAAGCAGGATTACACACAAATAACATGGTTTTCTTGTGGTTCTTCATCTATAGAGAAATGCCCAGAGAAATTCTATAAAGAGCTTTTAGGCTAATATGTCACAGAACTGAGAGAATTCTTCACCTACAGTTTCACCTAAGAAAAGCAAGAGGAAGACCCCCCGCTCCAACATCCTCTGCCTAAGGAAGCTTGCAACAGGAAAGCAGGGCTAAACAATATTTCTGGAAGCCCCGATATCAAGGAGTGAGAGTGATGGACAAAGAGAGCTCTACAGAACCACGAATGTAAGAAGCAGGCCTGAAATCAAATAGCATCATGTTTGTAGCTACAGTGTTGTAAAAATGCATATGGTAATATCCATGGAAACCGGCAAAAGTAAAAAAAAAAAAAAGGCATAACTAAAATGCTAAATAAGGGATAAAATCAAATACTTCGACATATACAATTCAGGAAACAGAAGGGAGTAAAGAGGGAACAAATAACAAATTGCTAAATATCAAACAGATGTAAAAATAGGAAACACTTTCTGAGGCTGTTTGAGTTCCCCTAAAATTCATGTTTCGCCAGGTAATAGTATTGGGTGGAGCCTTCATATATGGGATTAATGTTATTGTACAAGAGAACCCACAGAACTCCTAAACCCTTCCACGATGTGAAGACACAAGAGTGCAGCAGTCCACAACCATAAGAGGGTCACCTAACCATGTTGGCACTCTGACCTTGGACTTCCAGCATCCAGAGTCATGAGAAATAAAATTCTGTGCATTATAAGTAAACCAGTGTGTGGTGTTTTGTTACAGCAGCTTGATTGACTAAGATGAGGCAAATATTAAACATATTAAGACATGAAAAATACTGCAAGGCAGAAAAACAAAACACTAGCCCTCTTGGACATAGACATACATTACTAGCAAACCAAAAACAACAACATAAAATAACATAATAAATAAAATGTTTTGTTCCTGATTATTTTATAATAAAATGTGTTGGACTGATTATTTTAAAGATGATAAATGTACTATGTCAAATTATAAAAAATAATATCATCATCTCAATAACTGCCAAAAATTTTGAAATATTAGCACCTCTTTTGTGAAAAATAATACAGCAACAAAACCATTAGCAAACTTGGATACAGTAGAACTTCCTGGATAGATAATGAATATCTATTAAAATACTATAGCAAACAACACCCTTAATATTAAAATATTAGAGTTTTCTCCTAAGTTCAGGGTCATGACAAGGATATTTTCTTTTATCAATTCTATTTAATGTTTTTCTACAGGATTTAGCAATAAGGTAAGAAACAAAACCACAAATATGAGGAATAAAGAGACCACTCATTTCATTCACAACAGATGACATCATCAATGTTTGAAATAAATATTTTTTGCATACAGCCTACTAAAATGTAGAAGAGTGTTCAATATGTTTACAACATAGACAATCAATATACAACAATCTCAATCTATTTTCTTTCCATGTAACTGTAGTGAAATTTGCCCAAATGAAAAAAGTTAATGAAATATATTGTAAATGGAAAACAAATATTTAGTAATTCATTAAAAAAAGAGATATGAAGTGTTTCTATCATAAATCTAAAAATCATTACTGAGAGAAATTAGTGAAGCTCTAAGTAAATGAAAAGGTATACCATGTTTGCAAAGAATTAACTTTAAGATAGATGTTATTCCAAATTGATAAATAGATTCCAGTCAGTTAATTCCAGTAACAAGACAAGTTAATTCCAAAATGTTTGTGAAAGAAATGGGGATATGAAATATCTAAATCAGTCTTCTTAAAAAAAAAGCAAACTTAAAGAAGCTAATTAATAGATTTCAAGAATAACTATAAAGCTCTGAAATAAGAAATGGTGATATTGGTATATAGAATTAACTACATGTAACTATTCAGAAGTAGATTCTCAAATTCAGTAAACTGATTTTGAAAAAGATGTCTTCAATAGGGAACAAAATATATTTTTAACAAATGTGGAAACAATTGGATATATAACTAGAAATAGGTGAAACTCAGCCTGGCCCATGTGATTAGGTTGGGTGGACATCATCCAGAGCACTAAAATGTTGCTAGAGTTGCTGGTTTAATTCCTGTTTTTTTGTTTTTTTTCATTAGCCAGGTTATGGGGTTAATCCCCAATAGGGGGCAGTAGATCAATGCTCTGCTTTCACCTGGCTGTTTCCTCCCTTCCTCTCTCTCTAAAAAACATCAATGAAAGTATTTAAAAAGAAATAAGTGAAACTCATTTATCCATACCCCTCTAAAACGGCAAAATATCTATAATCATAAAGCTCTTAGAAATAAACATAGGAGTATATTTTTTGACAGAAAACAAAAATCACAACTTAAAGAACAAAATAAATAACAAATGAGTCAATAACAAAAATTTAAATATTCAGCAAAATAAACTATTTGTAAAATGAATAGACTAACCAAATTCTGGGAGACATATATCACAACATATATCTGACTAAAATAATTTTTCTAAAATAAACTATAATAAATCTTTTTTTCATTAAATGTATTGGGGTGACATCTTTTAATAAGATTATATCTATATCAAATAGGCAATGGAAAGATGAGAGAATCTTTGTCCTTACCAACATTTTTTTGTGGTTCAGACATTCTGTTGGGTTTGAAATCATATTTCATTATTTCATTATGGACTTAATTTGGATGTGCTTATTGATTGTGTTGAATATTTTTTTCCATTGATTTCTAGAGAAAATGGAAAAGGGGGGGAGCAAGGGAAGAAAGAGAGAGACATGGACATGAGAGACACATTGAATGGTTGCTTCCCACATGAGCTCCTAAGGGGGCGGGGGAACCTGCAGCTAAAATAAGTGCCCTTGACCTGGAATCAAACCCATGACCCTTTGGTCCACTGGCGAATGCTCTAAGGACTGAGAAAACCAGCCAGGGCTTTTTTCATATATTAAGTTGAAGTGCGCATAGTTTTCAGCAGTAATTAAGAAGCAAAACTTAAATTCTAAGTACATAAAAGCTGTAACAATATAAAGATCTATACAGGTATTAGGAAAATTTTATTCTGCTTGGTCACTGCTTAATTGTTGGATGGAATGTCAACAAAAATAACAAAACAAATTCTACGAAAATCAGCTTAGAAAAATCTGATATGATACAAAAATACTTGCCATAGGGTACTGAAGTGAATTTTTGAATAAAAACAATACTGTTTTACCATTGACTTGCCCCTGACACCGATATTTGCAAAATATTTTTCAGCATATTTATCTGTTGTTTGTATAAAATCTGTTTAAAATGTAAATGCATTTTATATACTACCAAATTTATAGGGTTAGTTAATCTCAAGAATCAATCAAGATTCTTTTCAACCATTAACTAAGTGGGTGTGGAAAATGAAACTTCCTGGTTATTAATTGCACTGCAATGTGATTTTCCCAACAGGGTGTCTCTTCTAAGCAGCACTCTACCATCTGCAATCCCCAGGCAATAAATTCTGGAGACGGATGGAACAGCAGCTTGAAAACAGGCCTTTTCAAGCTGAGAGAGTTATTATTCTTTCCAGTATTTCTGGCATTTTTGTGGTAAGGCTGCATATCTATAATGACTTAATATTCAGGTTATTTTACTTTTGTCCCAATGCTTAAAATCATAATGAAACAAAAAGCAATTTCTGATAAAACTGTACACCAAAGTATTGTGCTGATAAATAGGTCTGTGATGTTAAACTTTGGCTATTTTTGTTTGTAATAGCCAAAGACTTAAAGGGGTGGAGGGGCGCAAAAAGAGACTAGGCTTTATCCCAGAAAAATTTAATTTTAATTTCAAGAAGTCATTTCAAGACATCTGTAAATTTCAAAACCTTAGCAATTGATTTTTTTGAATGATGTAATTTTGATTACTACATTTTATTTTATTTTTATTATTTAGTTTTTAATATTAAAAATAAGATGTCCTCCTTATTTTTCCCCAATTACCCCCTCCACCCAGCACTCTCCCCACCCCAATGACACCACTGATAAGGAGTTAATCTTCAAAATATATAAAGAATTCATACAACTCAACAAAAGGAAAATAAACAATCCAATTAAAAAATGGGCAAAAGACCTGAATAGACAGTTCTCCTAAGAAGACATACAGATGGCCAATAGATGTATGAAAAAATGCTCAATATTACTAATCATCAGAGAGATGCAAATTAAAGCTACAATGAAGTATCACCTCACACCTGCCAAAATTGCTACCATCAATAAGTCAACATGCAACAAGTACTGGCAAAGAAATGGAAAAATGGGAATCCCATTACATTGTTGGTGGGAATACAGACTGGTATAGCCTTTGTGGAAACAGTATGGAGTTTCTTTAAAAAATTAAAAATGAACACTCATTTGACTGTGATTTTAATGGAGATGGCAATAACTTGCAAAGCTGGGGCTTGGTTCTCCAGAAGGGTATATATACTCTGAACCAGGATGGGGCTGTTTCTCCTGTACTCAGAATTCATGATTGGTGGGTATGTTCTTTTTTTTTTTTTTTATGAGTTTAGAATATAAGGATCTCTATCAGTAGAATACGTATTTGGAGCTATACAAGAAGCCAAAATTATTTTGCTAATAAGCTATTGTTTCTCGTATAGATTACCCTAACAACTAATGGTCTGTTTCTCTGGAGAACTCTGACTAGTATAAGTGTGTACTCATGGTTACTTCTTTGATCTCTGATCATTTGAGCTATTTTTCTTATTAAACAGAATAATCCCAGCATACTCTTCATACTTGCGCTATTCTTGAAGAAAACCCTGTCCCATGCATGCATGTTAATTGCCTTGGAGTTAATAATGCTTTGATTTATATTGAGAGGTTGGTGAAGAAGGTATGTTCTGTGCTTGGGTTTTTGGTGCATTTATCTTCTAATACTAGAAGCCCAGTGCATAAAATCCATGCATGGAGGTGGGGGGTATCCCTCAGCCCAGTCTGTACCCTCTCCAATCTGAGACCCCTTGAAGGATGTCCGAATGCCCATTTAGGCCCAGTCAATTTGCATATTACTCTTTTATTAGATAGGATAGAGGCCTGGAGCATGTGTAGGGGCTGGCTGGTTTGCTCTGAAGCGTGTCCTGGATTAGGGTTGAGATTCCCTTGAGGTATGGGGCTGCCGAGGCAAGGGGCCTGTGGTAGTTTGCAGACTGGCCATGCCCCCTTGTGACCCAAGCAGCAACCCTAGTATCTGTGATTTATTTATCTTCTATAATTGAAACTTTGTAGCCTTGTGTGGAGGTGTGGGCCCACCAGGGTGTGTGGAAAGCTTGGCTTCCTCCATTGCCAGGAAAACCCAAGCCTCCTGCTTTCTCTGTGGCTGCAGCCATCTTGGTTGGGGTTAATTTGTATACTCACTCCTGATTGGCTGGTGTGCGTGGCTTGTAGGTGTAGCAGAGTGATGGTTAATTTGCATACCACACTTTTATTAGATAGGATAGTATCAAACTAGTTATCTGATTGTCCCTGTTAAACTGATATTTTAATTTTATTTTCAGACACAAGTGTATGACATTTCTGGACATTTTAAGAGTGTATTTTTGGCCCAATTGGTGTTGCTCAGTGGTTGATCATCAATCTATGAGCCAGGAAATCATGGTTTGATTCTCAGTCAAGGCACATGCCCATATTGTGGGCTCGATCTCAGGTAGGGGGCATGTAGGAATAGGAGACAGCTGATCAATGATTCTCATCACTAATATTTCTTTCTTTCCCTCCCTCTCCCTTTTTCTCAAAAGTCAATATATATATTTTAAAGAGTGTATTTTCATAAACAGATCACTGTAAACATTCTAATCACTTTAAAAAATTTTGCTATAACTTTTGTAATACATTTTTCCTGTGAAAAAAATTATAATTTTCCAAGAAAATAAAGTATTTCAAAAAACTGAATAAATTTATCAGCCCTCATGGCAGAGATTTTACTGCTAGAATGTAATTTCAAGTTGATACTTCTTATAATGCTGGGATACAGTTGCATCAAACTTTACAAATGATCTGTTTCAAATAGTAATTTTTAAACACAAACATTGCTGTAAATAGGGAAGCCTAGAACAATTTCAAATGTGTGAGGGCATAGAAAACTGAGAAATGTGTCAGTCATGAATGCCATCAAGACGTATCTTTTTAACCAGGAGTCTGATGTCAATATTTTGTCTAATTTGTGTTTCAGTCTTCAACTTGACCAAGAAGGTTTTGTTATCTTCTCAAAACTAGTTTCTTTCATAAGTCCAAACATGATTTCAATGTTTTTCTTTGTTACTTCATTTCCTTTCCTTTTCCTGGAAAGTGAACCAAATCAGCAAAACTGCTAATGTAACCTTCTGGGGTCTTATACGAATTGTGATGAATTTAGCTCAATTCCTATAAGTAGAAATCCCTAATTACAAAACTGAAATAAAAATTCTGAGAAAATGTAGCTTATTAATAAAGTAAAACTTAGCCCTCCCAGAAATATAGTGTAGATGCAAAATAATGTAAGAATGAAAGTAATTCTGTTATTTTTCAACATTGAATGGATAACTTTTCAGCAGATTTTTTTATATCTGGGCAGCAAGGGCAGGACTTTAGGAAATAGTACTGATTATTTAAAATATACAGTGGTACCTCAAGATACGAGTTTAATTTGTTCCATAACCTTGAGGCGCTCGAGTCGCAGTAAACTGGTGGGTCGTGTGCAGCCAGCCAATCCAATCCGAGTGATTACTCCTATCTCAAATGTTGCTCCTATTTCAAAGCAAAAATCGCTCGCTCGACAGCTCATATCTCAAAAATCTCGTATGTTAGGGCACTCATATCTTGAAGTACCACTGTATAATCAACCCCAGTAAAGCACTGGGGTGTAAAATGGACTTTATTGAAAACAATAATTAAAGTATTGACAGATTGGTGGGTATGTTCTCTCTCTCTCTCTCTCTCTCTCTCTCTCTCTCTCTCTCTCTCTCTCTTTATGAGTTTAGTATATAAGGATCTCTATCAGTAGAATATGTATTCGGAGCTATACAGGGAGCCAAAATTATTTCCCTAATAAGCTATTGTTTCTTGTTTCTCATATAGATTACCCTAACAATCAATAAAGCATACTTTATTAGGATTGTCCAACTGGACGATCTCCGAAGCTTGACAAGTTTTTCTTTTTGGTCTTTTTCCATGTTAGATTTAATTTGCATATATTACACCCTCTCTACACTTAGAAAAATGTCTTTGCAAAAAATACTCTTTTCTTCAATCTTGAAAACACAAATGGTAATGTTTAAATCAGTCTAAAATTCAGTAGAACTATTGATTTTTTTTTTTTTTTTGCTATACCTGTTACTGAAACTTACAAAGAATAATAAAGAGAAGTATTTGTTACTATTTGATGTCAACTTCACTTGTACATCTTGGGCAATACACAGTTCTAACTTTTTAACATTTTTTTTTTTATTGATTTCTTACAGAGAGGAAGGAAGAGGGATAGAGAGTTACAAACATCAATGAGAGAGAAACATCGACTAGCTGCCTCTTGCACACCTCCTACTGGGGATGTGCCTGCAACCAAGGTACATGCCCTTGACCGGAATCAAACTTGGGACCTTTCAGTCTGCAGGCCAACTCTCTATCCACTGAGCCAAACCAGTTTTGGCCACAGTTCTAATTCAAAAGTCATTTATTCAGGCCCTTCATGGCTCAGCTTTAAGATTACTTCTCCCATGAAGCTTCATCTAACCCCATCCTGGGTTTATTTTGACTAGCCTTATCAGTTCTATATTTCTATGGTGCAGCTTTGTATATTCAACATGAACTAGACACTGTCCAGTTTTCAAACTATCTTAGAATCTGTCCATATGCTTTGAATACCTATACATATACAAATTCTCCCTAAATATGTTAAACTTTCTCTTTCTTCTTTTGATATACCACTTTTCTCTTTTGATTAATTTGTGCTTAATAAAGTTTTTTTCATTTATTTTTTAAAATTCCACAATACTTAAATTGAGGATTTATTTAATATGGTTAGTGAAGATGGAATGAATATGTGTCCAACTTATATATGGTAAACTACAAGCTTCACTAAAAGGAAAAAAATATTTTCATGTTTTAAATTTGAGTCCTTTGAAATAACACTTTCCATCTCCCTTGCAGTGATAGTGACTGTTCTGAAAATTATTATTTGAAGGACAGCACATTGAATTTACTGGCCTAATTAAAATATTAAAACATCTGAAAATTTTGGAGACCAGGACAATTGATGATTGAAGAAGGGCTATTTTGTAACACTGTAAATAAGCAAAGATCACCCTCCCTTATACCACTAGTTAAAAATAAGTTTTGACATATTATAGAAAATGAATTATTTAAAAACAAGAAATATTTTCCATTATCATGCTTTAAAAACATTCATAAGTAGAGGTAAGTGTTGGTATGATTCATAAAATGATTTGTCAGTTTTCTAAGACATTGGTTTGTATTTGACATTTCCTCTGAAGAACCAGTTTATGCTCATTTTTAAAAATGTACTTAACAATAGGTTTTAATATATTGTTTTTTTCCATTCTTTTTAAATTGTTTTACTTTTAGAAACTTCTAAAAATAATGAGATAATTTTCCCTTTGTGAACAATTTTCATGTGAAAGTAAAGTTTTACAAAAAATATTTGCTTTGCTGTTGTAGTTTATATTATAGAGTTTAGCATAAATCACAGCCCTGCCAGCGGAGCTCAGTGGTTGAGTGTCGTCCTATGAACCAGGAGATCACAGTTTGATTCTTGGTCAAGGCACTGGCTCAGTCCCCAGTATGGAGGGTGTAATAGGCAGCTGATCAGTGATTCTTTCTCATCATTGATGTTTCTATCTCTCTGTCTCTCTCCCTTCCTCTGAAATCAATTAAAATGTATTTTAAAGATATAAATAAATCACTAGTTTGTAGATTTATATAGTCTACTTAAAATATATCTATTGCCCATTAAGTCACATTCATACTTAGGACTTTTAAAATTCCTTGTTAGAAAGGTTGGAACTTAAATCTCAATCACTGTATTTAATGGAAAAATACTTTTCCTTCATCTATATAAGGAATGTGTTTAATTTAGGATATTCACTTAAAGGGGAGATTAAAATACTGTGCTTCATTGGCAATTCCTTTGGCATATTTTCTCAGTCTGCTGAAGAAGTTTCCAGAAATTTAGAAAAGAATAACTTCTGTTTTAAAGTAATTCAAATAAATTGGTTAGAGGCTATTCTTGGGTGATTTTAAAGTGTGGATATGAGTTGAAAAATAAAATAAATGTTAATGCATTCTTACACAGATTGTGATATATTTAAAAGGAGGGTGTTTATAGATTGTTTAGTTTCTTCAATGGAGATCATTTTGAAGTCTATAGTTATATCAAATATCTTGCTAAACTATGTAAGCAGTGTTTTATTTCATGTTCCCACTTGATTGTTTTCAACAGACATCAAACTCTACCTATTGAATATCATCTGCATAGTCAGTGGTAGGCAAACTCATTAGTCAATTGTGAGCCGCAGTTTGCTGACCACTGTCATAGCTAGTGGAACAGCCCACCAGAGTCCAGTAGAATGTGAAGATCATGTGGAGATAGGGAGATAGACTAATCATATGCATTAATATGTATGAATATTGTATGATATTATCTCTGCCCTCAGGCTGCTTAAAATGTACAAGGGCAATTAAACTATTCATGAGTAATGATATGAAGTTAAATTTAAATATGTGATGGGGAGATTTAAGAATAATATTATAACATTAGAGGTCTCATCTAAATCATGAAAGGTTCTGTGAAGGCAGTAGCATCTTAATAAGTCTTAAGAAGTATATTGAACTTTGTCAGCATAGTGGTGTAATGGAGAGGGAGAGATACCATCAAAATGCAAGATTCACAAAGGATTGACAACTATTTTGTTATTGCTTTTTTAAGACTGGGTGGAAGAGATATAGGATGAGGTAAGAGTATGTTTACAATTACCATATTCATATGGAAAATGATATAATAATTAAAAAAACACAAGAATAAAATCTCTTTTATGTACCTACAACTTAGACCTACTTTTGCCCCACCCTGTATGTAGAGAAAATAGAGGTCATCACATGATCAGCTCAAGGAAATGGAAAGCAGTAAGCAGGTTTGAGTAGGGGAGTTTAGTCAGGATAATTGTTTGTTTCAATTAAATATTACTTAATCGTCAATATGGCCACTAGATGCATAATGACAGACACTAGAGGTATACAATGAAGTTATTGGCTACTGTGATAGATTGAAAGAGAAAAATGGGGACCTATGAAAGAATGGGGACTATAGGGTTAAAACTAATGTGTATATAAGAAATGTGTAGGCATAGAATAAATAAACTTGGCCCAAGATAGATGATGTCAGAAGCGAAGTTAATGATGACTGAGTCTGTAATCATTTTAGACTGAAAAAATCATGATGTCATGATTTGAAGCATGGAGTTCAGAAACATAATCTGTTCAGGAAGATGAAGAGAATGAATTGTTTAAAGACCAATTGGATTATTGAAGCCAAAGTACATACAAAAGTTATATCTTGTTTTGTTGTTTATTTGTTTTATTAATGTGTTACATGTATACATATCTTCCCATTGTCCCCCTCCCCTCCCAGGCATACCCTAATCCCCCAGTATCTTGTGTTCATTGGCTCATTGGTTATGCTAATATGCATGCATACAAGTCCTTTGGTTGATCTCTTATCTACCCCACCTCTCCTTAATCTTCCTGCTATAATTTGACAGTCTTTTTGATGCTTTACTGCCTCTGTATCTATCCTTTTGTTCATCAGTTTATAATGTCCTTTATTATCCACAAATGAGTGAGATCATGTGGTGCTTCTCCCTCATTGACTGGCTTATTTCACTAAGCATAAGGTTCTCCAGTTCCATCCAGGTTGTTGCAAATGGTAAGAATTCCTTCTTTTTAATGACAGCATAGAGGTTTTTTTTTTTGTTTTTTTTTTTTTTTTGTAGTGGGAGCATGGGGAAGAGTGTGACAATGAAGATAAAAGCTTTTGAGATTTTTAAACTGTGAATAATCCAGAACAAGAGAAATAAAAATAAAAAAATAGTGAGAAAGAGAAAATAATAGGACTAATGAATTTTTTACAATGAAAAATTAGATTTAGGGAGAAAGAAAAGGAAGAGAAAGAGGACTAAGAAGAAGGAATGAAAGCGGAAGAAAGAGGGGCCAAATTTACTTCTCAAAACCAAATCAGTACACTAGATCAAAATCACCTGATGATCTTGTTAGTTCACGGATTGTTGGGGCCACATGGAAGTTTCTGATTTAATAGTTCTTGGCTAAGACCAAACATGTGACTTTCAAACAAGTTTTCAAGTGATGTTGTATGTTTTTCTAGAGGTCCTGTTGAGAATCACTGCATTACAGTCCCATGGAAGATAAGAGGAAGTTTTCAGTTAAGTTTTCTGGAATATAAATACTGAGAACCAACAGTTTAGCCTTCCATTCTGGCATATTCGATTTCCGTAATTATCCTACAAATGAGTTAGAATTATGTGATTTGTGTTGATGACATTGACAACATTAAAAGATGTTGCAAATGTATTATATTTATGGCTTGGAAATGAGTGTTGTAAATATAAGTTAATTAAAAGTTCATGAAGAATGTTTTGAAAAGAACAGAATTTTTAGTTCTCTCATATGGGGTCTTCCAAGATAATGAACAAAATGATAATTTTTTCATGTCAAAGTAATAGTATGGGAAGAATGTTATCTTTCTAGTGTTAATAGACAAATAACATGGTAAAGAGTTTAGGATTTAGTCCTCACAGGTAATGAACAAGGAGCCTACTCAAATAAAGGCAAAGGAAGAGATAAATAAAGGGGGCAAATATGATGACAGAAGACAGTTTGACTTTGGGTGGTAGGCAATATACAGATCATGTACCATAGAAATGCACACTTAAAATGTATATAATCTTATTAATGACTAGAGACCCAGTGCATGAAATCTGTGCACTCTCACGCCGTGCTGCCGCCGCCGCCGCCGCCGCCACCACCACCACTACCACTATACTTGCCAACTGTGAACCTGGCTCAGGGCTTCTGGCTGAGTGGCACACCCCCTGTGGAAGCACACTGACCACCAGGGGAAGCTCCTGCATTGATCATCTGCCCCCTGGTGGTCAGTGTGTATCATAGCGACCAGTCCTTCAACTGTTCGGTCAATTTGCATATTAACCTTTTATTATATAAGATGTCATCCCAATATATTCACTTAGATTTTAAAAAATAGTCTGAAGAGGAATGTGAGGAAAAACCCAGTAGCCTGGAGCCGGAAGAAGAGATGTAAGAAAAGAATAACATCTGCCAGGGAGTTTCCAATGAAATTCCCTGGGTACAGGCTTCTCTCTGGCACCTCTTTATCACCCAGCAGATACAATTGGGCTTCTCGGGGGAGAGGTGATAAAGCTGACTTGTGTGTATACACTTTGGCACAGGTCCAAAAGCACATATAGCTGTCTTCCATTGATGTGCTAATTCAATAATTAAAATAACTTTCTTGGTCTCCTGATTTTCACGTGATAATTTAAACCTGAAATTGAAAACCTTCTCAAAGGGATTTAAAATATAACTAAATCCATTTTAGCTTTTTATACAAAAAAAAAAATCAGATTTCTAGTATCTTCAGAAAAATCACTGAAGGAGACCTAATGGAAAGCTCTTAAAAATTATTTTAAAAAATGTATCCAAATCAATCTCTTCCTAATTTCAAACCGGCTTTGATCGGCTGGTTCTTTCTTCTGAATAAACACACATGTGATGTAAATTTCTGCAACTTACTTATAAACATTTAAGACAGATTTGGGGGTTGTTTTAATTTTATCTATTATCACATCTTGTTTATTCATTCTTTGTGAGTATGGCTTTCTATTCGTGTAAAGAATTTACTCATTAAGTTTACTAGTTTGTCACTGTTTTCTTCACTGAGGTATTGAGAAGCCTTGGATGCAAAAATAGGAATTCAGGCATATAATTCCCATTTTCCAATTTTCTTAATGATAGATAACCATTAGTGATCATGTATTGTACTGTGTTCAAAGAGGAGCTTGGGTTACAATGCGGCTTTGGAGAATGTTTCATAATTTGTAGATGTTTTCTTTGTGCATGGAAACAGTAAATGGTGCTATATTTACTACTGGTTAGTTGCTTATATCAAAAGTCTGCTTTACACAGTTTGGAGAAATTACAGGATTCTCTTTAATTTTCAAAGGAAGGATTTACAGACTCATTATCTAATTTTATCTTTATAGCAACTTGATACTGGTAGTATTATCCACATTTTTACATGCAGACATGACAGAGAGGTTAATTAGCTAGCCTGTGAACATAAAATTACATATGTTGGTAGTTATTCTGCAGCATCTATTTGCTAGCTTTTAGCCCCTACATTTTAAATTCAATTTATTGGGATGATATTGGTTATTAAGATCATATAAATTTCCAGTATAGATATCTATGACACAAGATCTGTATACAGTAGGTTCTTGGGTTACGTCAGTGATCCATGCAACATAATGTGATTTTCACGTTAAGTCAGAACCCAACTACATAGCACCTATGTCACTCACATAGAGCACATACACAGCAGAAATGAAGTGAAACAGTGTAAAAAATTTAAAAGAAATATAACAATCCCTGACCTTTATTTGTCATAAATAAATAACAAAAAACATAAAGCATATATGTACATATGTCAAAATGATGGAACTTTTTTGTATAAATACTGTAAATGGGAGATGGCAACATAACCATGAAACAATGTATGTTGAGTCCGATGTAACCCAAGTACTGCCTGTATTGCATTGTGTGCCCACCATCCAAAGTCAAATCTTCATCACCATATATTAAGTATTTCAGCCCCTTTAAATATATAATCTATACTAATAAAAGTGTAATATGCTAATTAGACTGGCATCTTCTGGATATCCTTTTGGACAAAGCCACAGTGGCAGGAGACGAGGAAGAGGTGTTAGAGTGACCAGGTTGGCAGAGGAGGGCAGTTAGGAGTGACCAGGCTGGCAGAAGAGGGTAGTTAGAGGTCATCAAACAGTCAGGTAGAATTTTTAGGAGTGACCAGAAAGACAGGCAGAGTGGTTGGTGGCAATCAGGCAGACAGGTGAGCAGTTAGGAGCCAGTGGTCCTGGATTATGAGAGGGATGCCCGACTGCCAGTCTAGGACCAATCCTGCAGGGGACATCCCCTTAGGAATCCCGGACAGCAGAGGGTACAGGCTGGGCTGAGGGACCCTCTCCTTTTGTTCACAAATTTCATGTACCAGGCCTCTAGGATAACTATAATTTGATATGTGCATTTCAGAATATGTCATATTTTATTTATATTCACCATTATTTTAGTAACAATTTATACGAGTTCATTATTTTTTAAAAATCTGTAACCCTTATTCACATCACTTGTAAAATACACCCAGATTCCAGAAATAGTAAAAGCAAGAAGAATGTGAAAATATAACCTAAAATTCTAATAATTTTTAAAGTAAAAAAAGATAACTCTAAAAACAAATTCTTCCCCCACCCTGGTCTTTGTGATCACATTTTATATTCATGTTGTGTCAATTGAGTTATCTGGGAAGCAGATAGGACAATTTTTTAAGGGTTTAGGACTTTTATTGTCTAGTAACAACTGCTTGCTAATTGGGATGGTATCATTTGGTGTAGACCAAATCTTGAGTGGAATGCTTACTTGTTTCAAGTTTTTCTTCACAAAATATACTACTTTGATCATACTATGATATATTATAGGACATTTCCTCTGATTGTTAATTATTTGTATTAATTCACAAATAATTAAAAATTTGCCTTTATTCTGTGCCTTTAGGAGACTACCATCCTTATCACTAATCCTGTAATCTATAAATTATGATTGTGATGAACAGAAATATTTTCTGCTGTTATTGTCAATGTTTTCTACAATAACTATCAATTTCTGGAATATAAATGTACAGTTTAACTCTTAATGGATGAGTGAGCAAGAATACTGACAATATGTTAATGTGGCCTTTCTGCTAGATGTGTTTCCTCAAAAAATGGGCTGAATTCTATCTTACTACAGTATCTTTTGTGGCCTGGCTGACTGCCTTTAAAAATGTGAACAATAAATTATAGATCAGTAAGTCTCGCTGCCATGTTAGTAAAACTTTTGTAATTCATTCAGCAAAAGTACAATCAAGTTTTTTGTAAATTGTGACAAACAAATCATTTCAATTTAGGGATGAAGTGGAAACAGTATCTGCTTCTTAAGCACCAGTGCTGAAATCACAACCACCAAAGGGCATAAAATAAAACAATTATAAATATTAATGTTCAGTCACTTACCCTACCGGTCATGAAAGCTCTTGGAAGCAAGGGGCACTTTGTTATCACATATTGGTGCATTGAAACAATGGATTATGAGGCCAGACACATCTATCTAGTTTCAACTTCTGAGCCCCAGAGTTGTATAATTTATGCAAGTTACTTAATCTCTTTTTTTTCCTTCTAAATTGCCATAGAATTGTTATGTAGATAAGATCTAATTTAAAGAGTTTTTGTGAAAATGAATTTGGACATTAAAAAACACACACACACACAAAAAAAAAACACAGACATAGTGTCAGGGGCAAATTCAGTTATAGATAAACTTCCCCTGCTTGCCCCTGCATCCAACACTGGGATTTGGGTTGTATACCTAAGCTCGTAATTCTAGCATGTGTATCTGTAGAATACTCTAGGGAAAGAAATGACATAGGTTGGATCTTTGCACCTAAAGTAAATGTAGACCAAAGTTAGTGCAAGTTTCTAAAACAAAGAGGAATCCTGTAGAAAAAGAAGCTTTAGAAACGTAGTACTGATGGAAGGAGCCAAGTATTGAGGTCTCATTATCAGTTGAGCTTTCCCAATTATTCCTCAGATTTATTGGTGCTTATGATAAATGTTACCATAAACAATAGAATTATGTATTCATGAAACTGTGAAATTGTGTCAAAATGTGCAAGCATTTTAAGTTCTTAGGCAGAAATAACCATTTATGTAATTCATGAATTTTACAAATACTCATTGAACACTGTTGCTTGAGGTAAACAAAATAAACATTGCAGTATGGTTTTATGAGATTGAACAATATTGTTTCAAAACTCTCAGTCTCATATAATGTTTTAATGGGTACCAAAGATTTATTATTTTATTTAGAAATTCATTGTATTTAATTTTTTTTAAAATTCTTCATTCAGGGCCACACTTTTAATGATTTTTGGAGAGAGAGAAAGAAGGGGGAGAGGGAGATAGAGATAGAAAGAGAGAGATAGAGGGAGGAAAAGAGAGACAGAGAAAGAGAGAGGGAGAGAGAGAGAGAGAGAGAGAGAGAGAGAGAGAGAGAGAGAGAAATGAGAATGAGAATGAAATATCAATGGGCTGTCTCTTGAACACACCCCAATTGAGGATCAAACCATAACCTGGGTATGTGTCCTGACTGGGAATAAAACTCTTGACTTTTTGATGTACAGGCCAATGCTCCAACCACCTGAGCGACACTAGCCAAGGCAGAAATTAATTATATTTAAAATTTTATCATTATACTATGGCCACTGTTTATATTCTGAATGGTAATATTGAGCAATAAGCAAATGACAAGGCTTTTCTTTTTGTTCTTATAATTAACTAGAGACCTGGTGCAAGAAATTGTGCATGAGGGGACAATTCCCTCAGCCCAACATGCACCCTCTTTAATCCAGGGCCCCTTGAGGGATGTCCGACTGCCAGATTGAGCCTAAGCTGGCAGTCGGTAATCCCTCTCACAATCCTGGACCACTGGTTCCTAATCACTCACCTGCCTGCCTGCCTGGTTGTCCCTAACTGACCCCCCTCACCAGCCTGATTGGCCCTCACTGCCTATGTTGCCAACCTGTTCTCCCCTAAATGCCCCCCTGCCAGCCTGATCACCCTAACTGTGCCCCACTACCAGCCAGGTCACCCCCATCTGCACCCTACCCCGCTGGCCTGGTCATCCCTAACTGTCCCCCTCACCAGCCTGGTCTGCCCTTATTGTCCCTCTGCCAGCCTAGTCTCCCCGCCTTGCTCCTCTTTGCTGGCCTGGTTACTGTAGGCAGCCATCTTCTGAGGGCATGAAGGTCAATTTGCATATTACCTCTTTATTATATAGGATGTTGGAATCTATGAAGATTTCTTCAAGTTTCTATGTATATGGTAGGGTAAACATGTTGCAATAGTACCTGAATCATTTAAAAATTGTTAAATTGTGGTTTCACTAAACCTGGAAATTATTAAACACTTTAGAAATAGCTTTATTACCACTGATTAAATAAAATGGTTTAAGTAATTATCCAGGGAAAGCATTCATTGAAAAGCCTTCATTCTTCAATGTGAACTAGCTGAAGTGTTTTCTTTTTTAGAAAGGTATTATATTTCCATGGCCCTTAATTTATCTGGGATAGAAAGCATTATAACATGGTTTTTGAGAACACATTTTTTAATTTGTTTTGATAAACCAGAATTCAATTCGTTATTGCATGGAGCATATTGCTTAAGTTATCTAAGCATTAGTTTTCTTACCTTTAAAAGGAAATTGTTAAAAGGGGCTTTGTATGAATTAAATTATATAATTCATTTAAATGTATTATATTATTTGAAACACATTTGTTAAGGATTTAATAAACAATGACTTGATGTTCTTATATTAGCAAGTATTTTATATTATCAATGATTATTTTGTATTATAAACTTATTTTTCAATCTATTTGAAGACCACAATACTGCATAGTGTCAAAAATGGTTTCTGTAAATGAGTAAAGCAGGTGATAGTAATTTAATAATTTTTTAAATTCCATATGTCCAGTGATCTCAAATGACACAGAATTATTTTTCCTTTTGTACATTTTTAATAGCAAGCTTTATTAGAAATAGTAGTTTATATATTCATAGTACAGGATTTTAAAGGAATCTATTTATCTTTTTACCTACAAAGTAGGTGGATAAAAATTGAGCTTCTCATTCATTTTACCTTCTATTTGTTGATCCTTTCTCCCTATACTCCCTAAGGTGCCATTACATGAGAGAAATAATAAAAACCTATTAAAATTCCTCATAGATCTCTGACCTCCTGTTCTGCACTGCTTTAATTCAGAGTCATTTTTATCAAAGGAGGTTTGCTCTGCCTCCTTTGGACCTGGCATTTACTGGAAATTATC
Source organism: Lasiurus borealis (assembly GCA_004026805.1). Taxonomy (NCBI): domain Eukaryota; kingdom Metazoa; phylum Chordata; class Mammalia; order Chiroptera; family Vespertilionidae; genus Lasiurus; species Lasiurus borealis. Next base: position 63,044 of record PVJN01002514.1, read on the forward strand.
TCAGCTTTCGTCCCAGAGAGACATCTGAGATCCCCTAACCTAGCTGGCTCTACTCGACAAGTGTATCTCTACAGCATTTAACCGGCTTGAAGAAGCCTGCCAATCTGTCACTTAATCAAGGGCACCAGAGATAAGGGAAGATTTGTGATTTGATAGTAAAGGTACTTAATTCAACCCAGGGTATTTAACTTCATGATAGAATGGCAAGAGCTTTGGCAGTCAGAAATTTCCTTCCCTGCCTCATGAGTATTGACTCAGCAACTTACATGTTATGAGTCTGGAATTCTGGATACAAGAGGAGAGTTTCTAATTCGTTGTCTTCCTGAAATATAAGAAAAGGAAGGTGGGTTAATGAATAGGGGAAAAGATTATCACTATTGGTTCTTAATTCTATGAATTGTTATAGTGCATATCCAGATATTGATAACATGGATAAGGCAATGAACTTTTTTTTTAAAGTCTTTGTTGATTTATTTGAGAAGAACAGAGTGAGGATAGAGTGAAAGAGAGAGAGAAAGAAGGAGGGAGAGAGAGAGAGCGAGAGCGAGAGTGAGAGCGAGAGCCAAAGAGAAAGAGAGAGAGAGAGAGAGAGAGATAGAGAGAGAGAGAGAGAGAGAGAGAGAAATTTGTTTTTCCACTTATTTTTGCATTCATTGGTTGATTCTTGTATGGGCCTGCCTGGGTATTGAACCCACAGCCATGACATATTGGAATAACCCTAATCAACTGAGCTATGCTGCCAAGGCCCAGAGGCAAGCAACGTTTAGTTTGACATTAATAAGTTTGGAAAGTTATTTAATGAAAACATGAAATGTTAAATATTTGTAATGCTATCTAAAATAAAATGCATGCTGTACTTCTTTAATATAAATGTGAAATGCATGAACAAAAGATGTACTGTGAGCCAGTTTTTATACAGAATAATATTACTTGTCAAATATTATAAAATAGTAATTTCCTATGGAAAAAGATACCTAAGTTGTCTTTATTGACAATATTTTAGTTTTTGAGTGATGATTATTATCTTTAGAATATTAACAAATGCCCATTATGTAAAAATCAAAGAGATCTCATTCTTTAAAAAATGTAGTAGAATAATACATGTTTTCATCTTTTATTTTATTTATAGAAGACATTAAGTGTGACTTATCACAGATAAATTTATAGAAGGCCAATAAAGAATGATATCATGGGAACTATGATGGTAGCATGATCATGGAGAGCTTCCATTTAAATTAGAATTTAACTCACAAAGGAATTTAGTGCAAATAATAGGAATTACTTTTTTCCTTGCTTAAGAAATACATATTGAACTTTAAGGAACACTTTACCAATTCTATACTTTCACAAAGCAATGGAAAAGTTAACTGCTCAGGTGAGCAAATTTGAAAGATACAGCGATTTGCTGGGATCAATTAAAGATGAAGGAATAAAAGATCTATATATGACTTAGAAAAGGGCTGACCATTCTGTAACCTATCCAAGACTCTAACCTATCTGACCTATCTCCAATATCGAGGTAGACAATCAAAGCTTCCAAATCAATAGGTTAAGCACTGCAATGGAAAAGTTAGACAACAAGCAAATGTTGTAATTGGTCCAAGATATCCAACATTGTGCACTCACATCTGCTGCCTCTTCTGCCAAAGGATCCTTAAATTTGCAGTATTCTTGCAACCTGAAAAAAAAATAACACCTTTCTTCCCTTGCAACAAAAGAACAGGCAGTCTGTATCATTTCTTATCATTTCTGCTCCAAACTATACTTTCTTTTCTAATCATCTCTGTTAGGTAAATGTACTATATATGAACCCCTTTCCTGGAGCAAAATCTTTTGTTTTTCAGACTTGAGAATTACAGACAAAAGCATTTTTTTGAAATCTTAGATTTTTACCTATCCATTTCTGTTAACAGTTTTTGAATTTCAGCTCTTATGCAATTAAATAACTATTTGAGTAAAAATCTTAGAGAATCTTCTTATTAGCATGCCATAAGGTTCATATGTGTTCATAATATATGTGTTCATAATATTAAGTAAAAACGAAAGCCTACTAATTTGTAACAAGGTACATGTAATGAAAGCTAAGCTGCTTTTGGAGGTAAAATTCCATATGAATAGAAATATAACAAAAACATGTAAATAAATACAATCAGAACTAATTGCTGTAGTTATTATGAATTGATAATTTCCACTCTTTATTTGTATGCATTATGCATAGAAAAGTTGATTTTATTTTAACACATTGTGCCCAGTAGAAACTGAAAAGAGAAACTAAACATGTACATAAACTAGAGGCCCAGTGTATGAGTAGGCCTTTCTTCCCCAGGCTGCTGGCACTAGCTTTCTTCTGGCACCTGGGACCCAGGCTTCCCTCAGGCTGCAAACAGGTACCCAAGATCTGGGCTTTCCTCACAGCCTCAGCTTTGTCCAGAAGGACATCCACTCTAATTAGCATATTATGCTTTTATTATTATAGACTAGAAGCCTGATGCACTCTCTCCAATAGGGGATCTCTTGGGGAGTGTCCAACTGCCGGTTTACGCCTGATCCTGGGGATTGGGCTTAAACCAACAGTCGGACATCCCTCACAATAAAAGACTGCTGGCTCCCAACTGCTCACCTTCCTGCCTGCATGTTTGCCCCTAACCTCTTCTGCCTGCCAGACTGATCACCCCCTAACCACTCCCCTGCCAGACTGATCAATATCTAACTGCTCCCCTGCTGGCCTAATCACCCCCACCTACCCTCTTTCCTCTGCCAGCCCAGTTGCCCCCATCCGTCCTCCCCTGCATGCCTTGGCACCCCTAACTGCCCTCCCCTGCTGGCCTAATTTCTTACACTGCCCTCCCCTATTGGCCATCTTGTGTCAGCCATCTTGTGACCACATAGGGTGGTCATCTTGCATGAGGGTGTGGTGGTCAAATTGCATATTTCCTCTTCATTATATAGGGTAAAATAGAGCTTCGTTGCACAAAATTCATGTATAGGGGGTCCTTTCACCCCAGCTTGCACCCTCTCCAATCCAGGACCTTTCAGGGATATGTCTGACTGCCAGCTTAGGCCTGATCCTGGGGATTAGGCCTACATTTGCAGTCAGACAACCCTCTCACAATCCTGGACTGCTGGCTCTTAATTGCTTACCTACCTGCCTGCCTCGTTGCCCTTCACTGTCCCCCCTGCTGGCCTAATAACCCCTCATGATCTCTGCATGCCAGCCTGATTGCCCCTAACTGCACCCCCTGCTGACCAGATCACACCCTACCTCTGCCTCCCTACTGATCTGGTCACTCTTAACTCCCCCTTCAGCCTGGTCACCACTCACTGCCCGCCTTCCAGCCTATCTTCCCCAATTGCACCCCTTCACTAGATGGTCACCCCTTACTGCCCCCTCTGCCAGCCTGGTCACTCGCTACTGCTCTCCTTTGCTAGCCTGGAAGCCTCTAACTTCCTCCCCTTGCCAGTCTGGTTTCCCCAGCTGCCTCTCTTGCTGGCCTGGTCGCCCCTATGCCTGCCTGGTAACCCCAGGCAGCCTGCTGTTCAGTAATTTGGTCATCCCTCACTAAGCCCCTATTGGCCTGGTCACTCCACTCAGCCTGATATTCAGTCTTTTGGTTGTCCCACACTAACTCCCCTGCCAATCTGGTTGTAGCAGCCATCTTGTGAGGGTCAATTTGCATATTACCTCTTTATTATATATGATGATTGTCATAAGTTTCAGTTAAACCTGTGAACAACTTTATTCCAATCAAATAGCTTTAAAATTTTCATTCATCTTGGAAAGTGGTTATAGGTTGAATGCTATAAAACTGAACTTCAGAAAAATGCTAATATATTTTTTAAGTTTTATTCTTTTTTCTGTGATCATATTCCTTTAAACCATCTGATCATTTGTCTTTGATTTTCCTCCTATTATTTCTCCTCCTTTTAAGGGAAAACAAATGTATAAACATACCACCACAACCTCACCCTTAAAAGAAAGGATGGGATAAACTTTTGGTCAAGTTTCTGGTATCTCAAATTAATATTTTAGGTGCTGATCATGTTACATACTCTCCTGTGAGTTATTCTCACTTTCTCTTTATCTTGTATGTGTGTGAGTATGTGTGTGTGTGTGCTCAGTGAGGCTTAGAATTAAAGATGATTCTATACAATGCATCCATTCTATCAAGAGCCAAATTCTTATCTTGCATTGAACCCTCAGGGATCATTGACTTCAAAAGAATATATTATGTTACAAAGTGGCTCCATACAGCTGTAGAGGAAGGCATAAAATTGGTCTCAAGGGACTGGTTTCTCAATTCAATGTGATGTTATTCTGTTGCATACATAAGTAGCTCTGTCATTCTCTCTGGTGCATAAATGTTTGTGATCAAGCATACATGGACAAAAGAGAATCCTGGTATTTCTTTCTATAATTATTCTCAGGTCATAGTAGAGATGATATTATTAAAATAAAAACTCATTAATATTTTAAACTGAAAGCCTTTTAATGCATTGCTATCTTTGAAGTACACATAAGAAGTCAGATTAAAAAAGAAGATCCACTGTGAATAAATGACCAAACCAAAAGGTTTTCAGAGAATTAATTTACTTGTTTAATTATGGGCATCGTGATGGGGTTCTCAGATAGAATATAAAAATCACATGAAGGAAATGAAAGAAAAGTTCATGATCACTGTTTTTGAACACTACCTGATCCACTTAATATACACAAAAGGATATTTAACATTTTTATTTTCTGATAGTTTCATAGGTTGCTCTCCTGTTTTCAAAGAAATCTTAATTCCGAGATACTGAAGCAACTCTTTGAATCTGTCCTCTGTACAATCTAATTATGTTAAATAATTTTTGATTTGCATTTTTTCCATACCATTTTTTTTCACAAAAGGTATTTTATATTAAACTAGAGATCTGTTGCATGTAGATTCATGTAATTGGCCCTCCTTCCCCTGGCTGCCAGCACTGGTTTTCCTCCAGCACCCAGACCCAGGCCTTTGTTCTGGCTGCCTCCTTCCATCTTTGCTTCAGCCAAAGCCTTCAGTCTTCTCCACTCCGGCCAGAGTGCTGCTTCTGTAGCTCCCTCTCTACCCTGGCCTTCCCCTTATAGCAGGTGCCGCACCCTGCCCAGGTGTTATGCACTTGCTATGTAAATTAACCCACCATCTTTATTGAGTTAATTTGCATACCCACTCTTGATTTGGCTGGTGGGCATCATGGAGGTATAGTCAATTTGCATATTATTCTTCTATTAGTGTAGAGGGTTATTTAGCATGAATGAATGAATGAATGAATGAATGAATGAATAAATAAATAATAAATAAAACAAGGTTCTAAGATCAGATATATTTGGGAAATTTGGAGATAAAGAATGTTAACCAAATTTTCTTTCGTTTAGTACTTTGGAAAGCCTTCACTATGCCACATAATTCTGCAAAAATGGGGTATGGAGTATTCATCATGCGAAAGCCACTCTGCTCTCCCAGCCCTGGCTTAATATTATTGGCATTTGCCAAGAATTTTTGAATTTCTAGCATATACATTTATGTTTAGTAAGTAGCATTTCATTTGGTTCTGTTAAATTTTCCCTTCAATAATTTTTACTCTTTTTGTTAATTTCACAAAAATGAGCAACACTATTCAGCTGTCCAACACACTCACAAATTTGCATAATTTGACAGTTTGGATTTGTATTGATGCCTCAAATTAGAGTCTATCTAGTGAATTCAAATAGAAGGTTTTCCAGTTCTAGACATTGAAACTTCTCTGGAATATTATGTATGTGCATAACTAATGAGGCTAACAGGTGATGTGTTCAGTAGTAAATATAAAAACAACATTTCCTGAACATATTGAAAGACATTGATATTTTCATTTATGCCCTTTAAATTAGATGTAACTATTATCCATTCTTCTTCTGGTAGCCATTAAATATTATTGTTAGGAGAATGCAAATCTCATTATCTAACTATGTTGCAAGTTTATAGTAAATAAAACAATAATATTTTGACACACAGTGGATTGGTTTATAGAAAAAGAAACACATTGCAATGAGACAAAGATATTCATTTGTTCCATTTCTTCAGCCTATGAAGGAGGCATTAGTTGTATTGTGGTTGCTCTTTATCATTGTTAGTATAAAGAAGCCAAGTTAACAGTACAATAGCAAAGCAAGTAAACTTCTATTAGTGGATCAGACATATTCATAATTAGGAGATTTCTGCATCTAATTTCTGAATGTATGCTGCATAATTTTCTGGAATCAAACTCTGAGCAGGGAAGTAGTTTTATATCTTTTTTCATGGAAAGCAATAGTGCGGAAAAAAGACCCCATGAAAAACTGCTTGCATAGCACTTTTTCTGTGCTCTGGTTTCATTCACAATAAAATATACAAAAGTACTAACTTTTTGTTGAAAAGAGCAGTATCTTATTTATGGGAATATTTTATAATTAGGTGGAAAATATGCAAAAATATGTAATCTTGAGTAGAGATTTTGTGAGTGATATGGGGAGAATTTTACTCATAAATGGCTCATGCAATTATTTCTTCATATTTACTAAATTATGTTTTATTATGCCAATGTTTCAGATCTGGACATCTTGTTAAATTATGTATAAATCATAATTTGAAGGCAGACTTCACTAGTCTTACAAGAAAAGTAAAATGAATAAATAAAAACAAACTTAATTTTACTCTTGTATACTTTTCTCTGACTATATTTACATAATCCCACAATTTATAAAATTTCAATCAACAGTATAATAACATATGCTAATGGGTACCTGGGAATGTACAAGTCAAATAAAAGGATGAAAATTGGATGTTCTACTGGTATACAGACACGAGTAAAGAGTTTCCAAATGTGTGATGCTTTTCTTATCCATGATTTTTGGTCTTTCCAAAATATATTTCTGAATAAAAACATGAGCATTTGCTTGAATTTTATTGTTTCTGTTTTACATAATTTCTTCAGAAAAGTGATGGTAGTACATTATAACATACTTCAACATTTGTAGGAAAAAATAGTTAGAGGTTATATGCAAATTACCTGCGTTGGAAATTGGTGAAATTTGATTTAAAAAATCTCTCACGAGAACATATGTGCTGCTATGTTAATTTAAATATCGCATACATGATTTGAAGACTAAGGTGAGTATTTTAGTTTTGAAGTTTTGAATTTTATGTAAGATGATTTCATTGTTTCCATGATAGTAAGGCATTATTAGTAATACTGATAGTACTAATAGTAGTCATATCACCATCCTTGCTATTATATGCCATAAAACTTTTGTGAGAATTCTTTGAAGATTAGTGGCCCCTTTCAATATTAGAGCTCACAAGTCCAAATTCAGATATACTTATACCATATTTGGAATCCAGTTAGTTTGTGATTTAACTATGTGAATTATCTCACATTTTAAGATCTCTTTTAGCCTTAGGTCTACCATGGCTGCGAAGGCCTGCTATTATAAAACAGATCAGGTAATAATTAGTTCAAAATAGAACAGGGTGTTATCATTAAATGTTTCCATAGAGGTGTTATGACCCTTTATGAAAATGAATAAGTTTTGCTCAAGTGTTTGATTGTTTAACAGAGGACTTCAATATCACTGCAAGAAATTTTATGTAATATGCACTGCAGCGCTTTTCTTTACTTATCTTCTAAAATTTTGTTCAATTACAGTTGACATTCAATATTATAGTATTTCAGGTATATCTCATAGTGATTAGACATTTATATTGCCGGTGCTTTACCATTGAAGACATTCACACTCCATGGAACATACCAACAGCTACTTGATTTGCAGATATATGTGTAAGGTATCATTAATTTCCAGAAACTCACAGGTAAAATCAGTTAATCTTTATCCTAGAAATATATACCATCTTTAATTTAAAGGAGGCAACTACACTCTGTGGAGCATACCAAGTGTGACGCTTTCCCAAAGTCCTCAAGAATATAACAAAAATAAGAAGGAACAGTTTCTCAATGATTATCCATCTATACTAATAAAAGGGTAATATGTTAATTAGACTGGGAGACCTTCCGGACTTTATCTCCAACAAAGACATGGTGGTGGGGCTGTGGCAGAGGCAGTTAGGGGTGATCAGGCCAAGTGGGCAGGGAAGTTGGGGGCAATCAGGCCATCAGGGGGGTATTTGGGGGTAAGCAGGACAGCAGGCAGAGTGGTTAGGGGCAATTAGGCAGGCAGGAAGATGAGCAGTTAGGAGCCAGTGGTCCTGGACTTAGGTCCACATGGATTGGGCCTAAACCAGCAGTTGGACATCCCCTGAGGAGTCCCAGATTGGAGAGGGTGCAGGCCAGGCTGAGCGACACTCCCTGTGCATGAATTTCGTCCACTAGGCCACTAGTATTTTTATAATAATAGCATGAAGGGAATAACTATTTTTATACAGATAATTATTTTCTTATGAGAAAAATTTTCCTTCAGTGAATTTCCTTGAATAACAACCCAAATAGAATATTTGAAATATAATTACAAGATAAATGTTTATTTATAAAAAGTATTACAAGAAAATCCAGAAAGTATTAATAGATCTACATCTATACAATATCATTTTACTTAACTAATTCAAATTGTTAGCTTAAACTAGAACTCCATAAAATGTATAATCATGTTTTTTATAGAACTAATTGAGTCACCAAGTTTTTCTTTAGGATGCCCTCACTGCATTGTTTCTAATTTGCTTTATATACTCACTACTATAAGCAACATGAAGACAGCTCAATAGGGAAACTGTATGTTTCTATACTTATTATGCATATTTATATTTATATGTATATGAAAAAATTGCTGAAACCTTGGTTATTGATATTTTATGCCCTCTCATTAAGTTAACATGAAGAGAATATTTAGAAACCCATCCCGCAGCCTACATAATATTGTCTCCTTCATTGAATTAAAACCTCAGAACAATGTTATAAAATAAAGTGTATAAAGTCACTAAAAAGAGGAACATTTTCTTGAGCTATAAGATGCACCTCCCCTACCTCCCTGCTCCAAACACACAAATTCTTGTGTAAACTTTAATTACATAATTCAACTAGTGGAAGCTGGTGAAAATCAGTATTTTTTTTTTAAATTAATGATGACTTCTACATTAAGGTTATTATAAAACTCAACTAATGTTTTCATTTTTTTTCTTTCCTTCTTTTTGGGTAAATTTATTGGGTGACATTGATTAATAAAATTATATAGTTTTCATGTGCACAGTTCTAGAGTAATCTTCTGGAGTATTGCATTGTGATTTTACCACCTAAACTCAAATTTCCTTTATTCACCATTTATTTGATCCCCTTTACTACCTTCCCCAACCCCCTTTCCCTTTGGTAACCATCATAATGTCTGTGTGTATGAGTTTCTGTTTGTTGTTCTTGTTTGTTTATTAGTTCCTTACAGTTTTATATCCACATAGGAGTTTTATATCCGAATAATTTCATTTGACTTACTTTGCTTAGCATGATATAGTCTAGAACCACCCAGGCTTTTGCAAATAGCAGTATTTCAACCTTTTTTAATGGGTTAGTGGCCCACATCTTTATCTAGCCATCTTTCTAAGCACACATCTGTTTTTTCCATGTATTGGCCACCAGGAATAATGCTGCAATGGTCCTGGGGATACAAATATCTTTGCAAATATATGTTTTCAATTTTTTCTGGTAGAGATCTAAACAGCAGTTGCTGGGTCTTATGGTAGTTTTATTCTTTTTTTTTTCCAAAATATATTTTATTGATTTTTTACAGAGAGGAAGGGAGAGGGATAGAAAGTCAGAAACATCGATGAGAGAGAGACATTGATTAGCCGCCTCCTGCACGCCGCACACTGGAGATGTGCCCGCAAGCAAGATACATGTCTCCGACTAGAATCAAACCTGGGACCCTTCAGTCCGCAGGCTGACGCTCCATCCACTGGTCTCGGCATATTCTTAATTTTTTGAGAAACCTCCAAACTGTTTTCCAGAGTGGCTCTACCAATTTGCATTTGAACCAGCAGTGAATGAGGGTGCCTTTTCCGTACAACCACTCCAACACTTAATATTATTTGTCTTATTGATAATAGTCATTCTAATAGGTGTGTGAGGTGGTATCTCATTATTGTTTGAATTGTATTTCCCTAGTAGCTACTGAAATTTAGTATCTTCTCATACATTTGTTGACTATTTGTATGTCTTCTTGGGAGAATCTATATTCAGGTCCTTTGCTCATTTTCATTTGGGGTGTTTATTTTTTGTTGAGTTATATGAGTTTTTAAAAAATAAATATTTTGGATATTAACTCCTTAGAGAAATGTTGTTTGAAAATATATCCTCCCATTCAGTTGCTTGCCCTTTTGTTTTATTGACTTTTTTGTTTGTTTAATTTTATAATTGCTATGCAGAAGCTTTTTACTTTGATATAGTCCCATTCATTTATATTTGCTTTTATTTCCCTTGTTTTTGAGATAAAATTCTTTGATCCTAAGATCAAAGTCCATAATTATAATACCTATTTTTTATATGTAATGTATTGTTTCTGGTCTTATATTTAGGTCTCTGATCCATTTTCTGTTATTTTTATTTTGTATGTGTATAGTGACAAATAGCAATCTAATTTTATTCTTTTACATGTGGCTTTCCAATTTTCCCAACACCATTATGGAAGAGGCTTCCTTTTCTCCATTGTATAGTTTGGCTTTTTTTTGAAAAGTATTTGCCCATGTCCATATGGGTTTATTTCTGGTATCTCACTTCTGGCTCCTTTGGTCTGTGTGTCTGTTTTTCTGCCAATAACATGCTGTTTTGATTAATGCTCCTTTGTAGTGTAATTTATCAGGAAGTGTGATACCTCCAACTTCATTATTTTTCTAGGGATTACTTTGGCTATTCAGCACCTTTTGTGATTCCATATAAATCTGTCATTTTTTGTTCTATTACTTTTTAACAATGCCATTGGGATTTTGATGGGGATTGCATTAAATAGCATATTGCTTCGGGTAATATTGTCATTTTAACTATGTTGATTCCTCCAATTCATGAACACAAAATATCTTTCTATTTCTTTGAATTTTCTTCCATTTCTTTAATAATGTTTGATAGTTTTCATTACATTGTTTCTTCACATCCTCCACAGTTATCCCTATTTTATTCTTTTTGTGGCAATTACAAAAGGAATTGTTTCTTCCATTTCTTTTTCTGAAATTTCTTTGTTAGTATATAGGAATATAGTGGGTTGTTTTTCTATTAATTTTTATATCCTGCAAGTTTAGTGTATTTGTATACTGTTTCTAATAGTTTTTGGTGGTGTCTTTAATGTTTTCCATATAAAGAATTAGGTAGTCTGCATAAAGTGACAATTTTACTTCCTCATTACCAGCTTGGATCCCTTTTTAAAATCTTTCTCCTGCTATTTGCTCTGGCTAGGACTTCCAGAACTATGCTGAGAAGGAGATCCTTGTCTTATTCCTGATCTTGGAAGAAAAGCTTTTACTTTGTTATCTCTGAGTATAATATTAATGGAAGGTTTGTCATATATGGTCTCTCTTATGTTAAGGTGTTACTCTCCTTAGTTATTAAAAGGAAGAGAGCAAGGGAATTCAGAAGCTGTGGAACATATTCAGCTGGGAAGCAGAGACCTGTTTGTTCACCGGGAAGATGCAACAAGAAAGTGCAGCATTGTCCCTCCAAGGGGTTTAACACCACACCCTCTCCCCCTCCAGTATTGGATACTGGAGTACTGGATTGTTCAGGGAGCAGGGGGAGATAAGGATATTCCCAGTAGAAATCACAAAGGCACAGTGGAGGTGCTTAACCATAGAGACCATAAAGGCCTGTCAGTCTAACCTGGGAGGGGGTTAAACAGATTGGAAGCCCAAGAAAGTTTGGGAGGCGGGTTGGTTATTTTTAAAAAGCTTCTGGTTCCTCCCAATCCTGAGAAGGTGAATAAAGAAGTAAAAAAGTTCTCTCTCTCTCTCTCTCTCTCTCTCTCTCTCTCTCTCTCTCTCTCTCATAAAATATATTGAGCTATAGTATTGTGTGTGTGTGTGTGTGTGTGTGTGTGTGTGTGTGTGTGTGTGTGTGTGTGTGTGTGTGTTATCCATTATAGGTTTGATATTAGTGTCCAATTGGCCTCTTAAAATGTGTTAGGAACTACTGCCATTATTTATTTATTTATTTTTTTGGAAGACTTTGAGAAGGATAGGTAGTAAATATTCTTTGGATGTGTGGTAGAATTATTTAGTGAAGCCATGTGATTCTGGACTTTTATATTTTGGGAAGGTTTTGGTAGTTGTTTCAATTTCCTCACAGTTGATAAGTCTATTTAGATTTTCTAGTTGTTTATGACTCAATCTAGGAAGATTGTATATTTCTATGAACATATTCACTTATTTTTTCTAGGCTACTGAATTTAGTAGTATACCATATTTCCTAGTATTTCTTGTATGTCCTTTTTGTTTCTGTGATGTCTGAGGTAACTTCTCTTTCATTTCTTGAGTCTTGTCTATTTTTTTCTTAGTAAGTCTATTCAGAGGTTTGTCAATTTTTTAAAATCTTTTAAAAAACAGCTCTTTGTGAAATTAATTTTTGTATAGTCTTTGTTCTCTAATTTATCTAATTCTGCTCTAATTTTTATTCCCTTCTCTCTGTTGCCCTTGGGATGCTTTTGTTTTTCTTTTTCCAGTTCTCTAAGATGTAATGTTAGGTTATTTATTTGGGATTTTTCTTGTTTCCTGATATAAGCCTGTAACAATATAAACTTTCCTCTTCTTATTGCTTTTGTTGCATCCTAGAAATTTTGACATATAGATTTCTCATTTGTCTCTATGTATCTTTTGCTCTCTCCTTTTATTATTCTTTGTCACTGTCTTTATTCATTCTCTACTTGTGTCTAAATACTCTGGAAGAGTTTCAAGAGATCTGTGAACTTCTTAAATTGTATATAAAAAAGAAAGGTTGTATAATGAACTTTCCTGGAAGGAAATATTCATAAAGATTACAAATATGTCTATGTAGTCTCAAAATTAAGCACCACTTTTAAAAGCATATAATCTTCTTTTGATGATTATATCAGCTATATGGATTAGTTATCTGCTGAGAAAATTGGAATAAAGTGATAGCAGGCTGCAGTAAGTTGATGTCTGGGCCTTGAAGAACTATAAACTACCTAAACATCCTAAACAATTTATTTATTATTCTCCATAGAAATTATCACTCCTGACATTTTCTATTTTATGTTGTTTTTTTTCAATTTTCTCCTCTGGAATCAAATTTCCAGGAAAAAGGGTATCTTTTTTATTGCAATATCTCCAGTGCCTAAAGAAGTTTTTGATACATGGTAGATGTGCAGTAAATAACTGTTAAGTGAATAGAGGCTCTATTAGAAAAGATCACTGGAGAATACAATAAGCTAATTCATGCTTGCAAACAACTTGTAACAATATGATGTAAAACTTCTTTAAAGTAAAAGTATCTTAAAACATATAGTCAATCGATAAAGCCAATGATAACTTGAGGCCCATACACTACAGAGGAAATCACATATAAGAGTATTCTGACTATAATACATCTTGAAACATCTATAATAGCTTGTCTTTAAATCCTTCCTCATCAGTTTCTTCCTTTCCTGTAGATACAGATCATCTCCCATCCAGAATTGGAGCCTGCTCTTCCTTACTTTGAATCTGGAACCTGACCTGATTAACCAATAAAATGTATGGAATGATTCCCTAAAGTGCTGAGGCTGGGTTAATAAAAGTCTTGCATCTTTTATCTAGACATATTAGAAGCCTTGCTCTAGAAAACACAAAATGATATGTAAGACATCTAATTACCCTGAAACCACCGTGTTGTGAGAAGCACAAGCCACATGAACAGACTTTGGATATTAAAAAGCCATGTTCAGGGGAAAAGAGACGAAGGAGGACTGGGGCACCAGGCATTTGAATGAAGAGGTCATTTTGGAATTGTGTCCTCCAACATCAGGTGCCCAGCTGCAATCTCCAACCCATGTATTACAACCAAATAAAACAGTTGTTTTGAGTTTCAGAATCTTAGGGTAATGTGTTACCCAGAAATAGATAAACAGAACAATTTCCAATACCATTACAAGATGAAAGAAAAGCCAGTAAGATGAGCTACCCATTCAGAAGGGAAGGGAGCATATTTTTCAGATTAAATTATGCAACATATGCTAACAATAATAGAATTTTGGACACATATTTAACTGAAACTATTCTGGTTCAAAGGGTAAACTAGAAAAAAATTGATGACAGAAATACTTGGATTAGTGGATCAGCAAACACATCTGGGATGCAGATATTGCTTTGACATATATTTTTTATCTTGTTGCCTTGTTTTCCTGCATCATTTAGGTATGATAATAATAAAAAAGGGCCATTGCACTGTACTGACTCTGCTAATGTTTTATTTATGATATGAAAGTCTTTCTTTGCCTTTTAGCTGGGCTCTACAGGGATATTTCAATGAATTTTTAATCTTCATTTTACTCTGCATTAAAGCAGAGCTACAAGTGTGTCTTGCAGACAGCTATGCTGAGTAACCAGGTATTTGTCAGGCTGCCACATGAGTCATTTTTTTCAATGACAAAGCAGGTGGCTGCCCTGGAGGGGAGCATAAAAGGAATCTCAGCAATCATGTCCTACTTGAACTGCCTACACACTGCTGACTCAACAGCTGGTTCTATCCAAAAGAAAACAAGGCAAGAAATAAAATAAAAACAAACAAACAAAAAGAAAAATGTAATAAAACCACTGCTGAAACAATCACCATTCTTTTTCTTTCAAAGAATGATTTCTTAGCATGCATGCTTTAGTGAAAATGTATAAAGAAATTACAAACAGAAATCTTTACACTTTATAGGATATTGGATCTGGTGTTTCATCAGTAAAACAGGCTCTGAAAATTGCAATTGCATAATCATCAACTCCTTTCTTGTTTGCTGAATGGAATATCCAAACCCAAAGGAGTTGTGGAAGCTCTAAATTGGATAGTAAGCCAAGATCTGAGTCAGGAATTTTAAGATCAAATGCTTACAACATGATTTGCTGACAGCATCATTACATAAGATGAAATGTAATTTCTGGAAATACCTGAGAACAGATTCTGAGTGGAGATACTAGTATGTCATTCTCTCTTTTAATCCACTAGTGAAGGAGAAAAGTCCCTCTAGTGGCATGTGGGGCCTTTGTAAAACCACCAAGGCCTATGTAGTAGTTTCTGAGACAAGCTAGTTTTCTATTTCTTTTCTTTTCTTTTTTTTTTTTTTACTTTTTTGTTTATTTATTAATTTTTTACAGAGAGGAAGGGAGAGGAATAGAGAGTTAGAAACATCAATGAGTGAGAAAGATTGATCAGCTGCCTCCTGCACACCCCCTACTGGGGATGTACCTGCAACCAAGGTACATGCCCTTGACCAAAATCAAACCTGGGACCTTTTAGTCTGCATGCCGACACTCTATTCACTGAGCCAAACCGGTTAGGGCCTAGTTTTCTATTCCCTATAAGCTGAGGCACACAGTCGACTTTTAAAAAGCATAATATCATATAAAAAGATTGGAATTTCTGGATAGACAAAATGTAATATAGAGATTCATTCTCCTCTAGATTGCTTTAAAATAGAGGAAAAGAAGCATGTATGTTGGTAGAGGCCACTGAAAGTATTATATCTCCACCTAAGACTAGGGAATGCTCCTGTGCCTGTGTTAAAGATCTATTGCAAAGTGATAGCCAAAATGTCCTTGACATTATGAGCATGGAAAAGTAATAACATGAACAAGGAATGAAGAGTGAAGAAGAATGAGGAAAAATCAATGCAATGTCTATTTTATCTTGTAAGATTATAACCCCCATGAGGGCCATTATCCTATCTGTCATTTTAACTGTTGTATCCCAAAGCCTTACAAGATGTCTGGAATAATAACTCAATAAATATTAGTTAAAGATTAATGATAATTATATAGGAACAATCTTAAAATACATTCCTCCAGGGTAATAATAAAAGATAAAAAGAGTCACTAAGAAAATTTATCTTTATAAAGAATCTTATTTATAAATGTAAAAATACAAGTGGCATATAAAATGAAAATCAACAAATAAGGGAACAAACAAAAACTCTTAGACAAAAACAAAGGTACTGTGGTTAACAGAAAGAAAAGGAGGTGGGTGGAGGTGAAAGAATTAAAAAGGGGTCAAATATATGGTGACAGAAGGAAACTTAACTTTAGGTGGTAGGTAGAATTGTACACTGGAATTATACATAATTTTATTAACTGATATCACCCCAATACTTTTAAAAAAATCTAAATAATGAGTTCTTCATTAAATTAAAAATACATATTTTTTATTCTTCATACATACTCTGTAAAACTTTAAGGAACTGCAATCCAATATAATTTTCAGCAATGATGGAAATAATTTATGTTTGTCCTAATGAACATTTCAAATGTGCCTACTGAAATGGGAAAACAAATTTTTCATTTTTATTTAATTGTAATGTAAATTGTAATGGGTACACTATTTAACTGGATAGCTAAACAACACAGAAAGTGCCTCTTTAAAGAGTAGAAGACAAAAATCTATGGAGACAATAGCAAGGAAGAAAAGAAAAATGTTCCCTCTTACTCTGAGAAAAAGTGTTGAGCTTTCTGAGTGAAATGGTTCTGTGGCCCCCTCACTATGGTTATTCTTCTTCATCTGTAGTATCTTGGGGAGGTACAGTGAATAAAAAAACTTACTTTTGAATGTCATTGGAACAAGGACTACATTTTGGTAGAAATTCATCAGTGTTTCTGCAAATAACAACTAATAATTTTATTTAAACATATATTGGACAATTCAAATACTTAAAGTACCAGCTCTGCATCACTTTGCTCAGCTCCTTCTCCAGGTACTGCTAGGTTCCCTCATTTTTTTTAAATGTCAGAACATAGCGCTCTCTTTACTTCTGTATATAAATGTAAACTCTGTCAACATACCATTGATTAGGGACAACTGTAACTCTACATTAGAGCTAATTCAAACTGGGTACAACACATGTCTGTTCATGTACAAATGTATAAGTAATATCCATCTACAGACTAGAATGACATGCTCAATTAAATGCCAAGCACAATGCCAGCATAACCCCACCACATTTGCTGAGTGCATGCTCTGGTCACAGCCTAAATGTCAATTGTGCAAAGACAAGTAAATGTAGAGCATATCATGTTAAGATAATTATTTGAAGGTCTTTGAAGTTATACATTTTGAGTCTTTATGCTTGTATTTTTATTTTTATCATAAGAAGCAGCTCTTTGATATTTTTAATGATCTAATTTGAACAAAAACATATCTTATTATTATTCTTTTAAGAAGCTTTGTCAGTATAACTTGAGAATACAAACATGAGCCATTAAAATACCTTTTGAAATGGAATTTTGTCCATGGTCTACAAACCAATAAAGCCAATCAATTATATATGACTTTTTTTTAACATCTTGAAACATTGATGTACCTTTTTATGTATATCTAAAGAATCTATTTTTCTCTTGAATGTACAAATGTTGAAATTTTACATTTATGAACAAAATTTATTATAATAAAATACAACATTAAATGTAAAACTGGACTTATTTCAACAAAAATTACTTTTATACTTAGGGATTCTAATTTGTAGTGTATACAAATATTTCCTTCCAACCTGAAATATAAAAATGACACATCTAATTTCTTTAAATTTATATTTAATTTGCCTTATGTCTCCAAACCCCTGATATGGGAAGAAATTCCATTTCAATTATTGACAGGTTACGATCCTCTGTAAAGTCAGACAAATATCCTGAAGGAAATGTTACCAGTGATCTCTCAGGTTCCTTGTGGCTTTATTAAGGAAGGCACTTATGTGGGCCCTCCCCCTGTAGTTGAATCCTGAATGCTAGTGGCTCAATCGTGGGCAGAGTTAACCTTCAAACTGCTGCTTATAAGGATAGACCTCTATTACTTCGAATGAGTCATTGTGCACGGGCTGGCTCCGTCCATTTCACACCCCACCCACACACCCACCGTCCCAAGGTAGAGTTGTTTAAGCAGAGCCTGGTGCTTGATCAGCAATCTGAGGAAGAAGAATAAAGTAGAATATATCATGCTACCTGATATCCAACTATACTAGAATGTCATAAGTAATCAAAAGAGCATGGTACTGGCATAAAAACAGGCATATAGATCAATGCAATATCAATTAATATTTATAAAAGAAGACAAGTACATATGATGGAGTTAAGACAGTCTATTTAATAAATGGTGTTGGTTGGACAGATAAGTGCAAAAAGAAAATAAAACTAGACCACCACCTTACACCATACACAAGAATAAACTCAAATTGGACTAAATACTTAAATATAAGTCACAAACCATAAAAGTCAAAAACGAAAACAGACACTAAAATCTCAACATTTTTCATAGCAATATTTTTTTCTGATATATCTTCTCAGTAAAGGGAAACAAAAGGAAAGGTAGACAAATAGAACTATATCAAATTAAAACCTTGTGTGCAGAAAAAGAAAGCATCAACAAAAGAAAAAGACAATCCAATGAATGGGAGAACATGTTTGCCAATGATACATCTCATAAGGGGTTAATATCCAAAGGTTATAAAGAACTTATACAACTCAATACCAAAAAAGCCATTAATCCAATTTAAAAATGGACAAAGGATCTGAATAGACACTTCTCCAAAGAGGGCATACCATATGGTCAATAAACATATGAAAAAGTACTCAATGTCACTAATCATCAGAGAATGCAAATTAAAACAAAATGAGACATTACCTCATTTTATTAAAATCAATAAATCAACAAACAACAAGTGTTGGCTAAAATGTGTTAAAGAAAAGGGAACCCTGTGCACTGTTAATGGAAATGCAGATTGGTGCAGCCACTGTGGAAAGCAGTATGGAGTTTCCTCAAACAATTAAAAATGCAGCTTCCTTATGACCCAGCAATTCCACTTCTGGGACTATATTTGAAAAACATAAACAATAATTCAAAAGAATATAAGCACCTACCTGTTCATGGTAGCATTATTTACAATAGTCATCATTTGGAAGCAGCCCAAGTATCCTTTATAGATAAAAAATGAATAAAAAAAGGAGCTGTGGTACATTTACACAACAGAATACTACTCAGTTGTAAAAAGAAGGAAATCTTACCTTTTGCAACAGCCTGAAAGAACCTGGAGAGCATTACCTTGAGTGATATAGGCCAGTCAGAGAAAAACAGATACCATATCATTTCATGTATGTGTAGAATCTAATGAACCAATGAAGCTAATAAACAAAATAGAAACAGATTCATAAGTACAGAGAACAAACTGACAACTGTCAGAGGGGAGAGGTTTGGGGGTCTGAGTGAAAAAGGTAATGAGATTAAGCGAGAAAAAAAAGAAAGAAAAGAAAAGAAAAAAGACTTGAATTTGAGTGATTAGCATATGATACAGAATTCGGATGATGTGTTATAGAGATGTACACTTGAACTTGTATGGTTTTAGTAACCAATGTCACTCTAATAAGTTTAATAAAAATACTGTGAAGGAGGTCTACTGCCATGCCCTGAAATCTATTAAGAAAGGACTATTCTCTCTTGGGGGTTATGCTAGTTTTTTTTTTGTTTGTTTGTTTGTTTTTCCCAGCAGAGAGCAAATAGAAAGAAAACACATAATTACTTGAGGAATCCATGAAAACTTTTTTCTTCCATAGCCTGGGGCAATGTTACCATCTTATTTTTAGCATGCTGGGGTTTCCAGCCATGGTGGAATGAAGCATTGGAAAGATCCTCTTTCCCCAAGTCAACTATAAAGCTGGATAAAAATTTTGATACCAATTCATGGCTACTGAATTTAACTAAATATAAGCAATAAATTGAGAAGTATTTATTTCAGACAAACTTCTCAACTTTCATAAGAACAGTGTGAATCTATGAATCCCAGCCCAGGGCTTTTCTACTAACTCCTCTGCCCACATTCACCCCCTAACTCATAAGTCCAGTACTGTTCACAGGGCAGGACAGCCAATAGAAATCAGTTGCTTCACTGAGAGGGGACAGAGCTGACATTGAGCAAAAGCCAAAGACATTATACCCTGTATTATTTATCAGTAAAAATAGCAAAACTGTTAGGAAATTAACAGGGAAAACTGACAACATTTCTAACCTGAGATTGCAGTTATCCTTCAAATGAGCAACAAACTAGCTGACCAGTCTGAAATTTAACAGGCAAATCTTGCATATGAGAAGAAAGAGACATGGAGGTTTTAGATAAACTCTACATATCCATGAATAACTGGGAGGTTACTACATACACAGGGAGGAAATAGAGATTTTAAAATATCCCTACCTAACACCATCTACAAAAATCAATTAATATGTGTTTTAGATTAAATGTAAGAGCTAAAACTATATTATTTTGAATAACAAATTTAGGAGAAAATTTGACCTTAAATTAAACTAGTATTTTTTACATATGACACCAAAAGCCAATCCTTAAAAAGAAAAAGAGCTTCATTAAAATTCTTCTTCTTCAAGAAACACAATTATGCAAATTAAATATAAGCTACACACTGGGAGAAAATATTTGCAAATTATCTATCTGTTAAAGGATGTGTATTCAAAATATAAGAGAAATTCTACAAGTGAATACAAAAGATGACTCGCAAAGCAATTTAATAATAGACAAAATATTTTATTGTACATTTCATCTAAGAAGATATGCAAATTGTTAATATGCACATGCCAAGTTGCTCAACATAATTAGTCAATATTCATTTGTCATTTTGCCCAAATGTCAATAGTGGAATGCAAATGAGATAATACTAGACACCCACTGGAATAGTTATCCATCAAAAGCCTGATGATACCAAATTTTGGCAACAATGTAGAGACAACTGGGCCTCTATACAATTCTGGTAGGAGTGTAAAATGGTAGAATTGCTTTGGAAAATATTTTGAAATTTCTTAAAAAGTTAATTATATACTTAATTTTATTCTTAAGTCCATGAGAAAACAAAATACATGTATATACAAAGTCTTCTATGCAAAAGTTCATAGCATCATTATTCAGAATAGCTAAAATCTGGAAACAACCCCAAAATCTGTTAGTGATTGGGTTAACAAAATTGGTATACCTAGATAATGAAATTTGATTCTGCCACAAAGGCAACAACTGATTGACAAATGTTACAACATAATAAACCTCAAAAACATTATGTTAGGTGAAAGAAGCCAGGATCAGAAGAACTATACATTATATGGATCCATTTGCATCACATTTTTGGAAAAGGTGAATCCATAGTGATAAGAGTAGTTTAGGGATTGCCTGGAGCTGGGGCAGGAATGGAGAATGACTGAAATGAACATGAAGGAACTTTTTGAATGATGGAATGGTCTACAATTACACTGGGGCAATGGTTGCATCAACAAATTTCCTTAAAAATACTGAATTATACACTTAAAATTAATGTATTTTATAGTATCCGAATTAGAGTCTTAAATTTGATTAAAAATAACTACCATTCATTTTTTAATAGTTCTTTGGGAAAGCAATGCTTGAATCTTTTAATGATTTCACTGATACTAAAACTATTTAGAATTTCTTATTTTCTCATTTAATGTTACATGTTATAGTTATGTAAAGTAAACCTTGCTTTTGCTATTAAGCAAAAAATTTGAAAAAAGTCCTATATAATAAAAGGCTAACATGCAAATCGTCCCCTCTACCAGGAGTTTGACATGGAGTTCAACCGGGAGTTCGACCAGGAGGCAGGACCAATCTGATATATTTATGAAAAATGGAGACATTTTTGGTTTGGGAAAAAGAAGAGGTAAAAAAAATTGGGAAATCTGCAAAGGAAGATTTTTTATGTCTGTGATTTGACTGGCACTTAAAATTAAGTTTTTGCTTTTAGTAGATTAAATCAGCAATACAAACTGCCTATTTTCTTTCAGTCCTAAAAAATGACAAGTTTGTTAACATAAATTGCATTTTTATTATTTAAATAAAACAAACCCAAATACTATTTTCATAGAATTTTCAAAGTTGGGAATGTATGAATTGGTCTTGATTATCTAATTGCTGGAACATCAAATCATTAGCTGTCCTTTCAAGGGTTTTGGTGACAATGAGGTGGGTGCGTGCAAATGACACCCTTTTGCCTACCCTGTAGCTTCCTTCCCTGCTTCTCCCAGTGATGGCCACACTACACTGGTCCTTGGTAACGATGCTGCATAACCTGCTCCCTTGACTTAGGTTCCTTGATCTGGAGCTATGCTATTGTTTAACACAATTCCTAAATTTATTCTGAGTTGACATTCTGCTGACCTGTTTTTCGCCAATGGTTATGCTAAAAAAGAAATAACCTTTAATACCCATGTTGATAGTATTGAAAATCATAATGGTAGATTGAGAAAAAAAGATGAAAAATGAAAAACTTAGAGACTTAATGAGAATTTTCTGTATTTTATACTTTTAGTGACCAATAAATATGATTATAGATATTAAATGCTGACTTACAGTATGGAATAGTAGAAAGAGTTTCAAACTAAAAATTAGGATATAGGAGTTTGTTTGTTTTTTTCCACTAAATGTGTGATTTGGACAAGTTAATTAATATATCTAAGCTTGTTTTCCTAAATTATAAAATGGTGATTAGATTACCTCTTAAGTAATTGTCAATCCTAAAATTTGTGATTATGAAATATTGAAGATATTTTATTTATTTTTATTAATTTTATTAAATTTATTTGATACATTCATTAAATTTATTTAAAGATAAGTAAGATTGACAAATTTTTAAATATCTATCAGCTATTAAACTATACTACAAGACCAAAGGACCAAAACCTTATGGTTCTGGCATAAAAACAGACATAGATCAATGAAACAGAATAGAGAATCCAGAAATAAATCCCTATTTTTATAGTCAGTTGATATTTGACAAAGGATGCCAAAATATACAGATAGGCAATTCAATAAATGGTTTTGGGAAAACTGGACAGGTACATACCAGAAAATAAAACTAGATCACCTTCTTATACCATACACAAGAATAGACTCAAAATGAATTAAAGACTTAAATGTTGGACTTGAAACCATAAAAATCGTAGATGAAAATATAGGCAGTAAAATCTTAGACCTTTCTTATAGAATATTTTTTTATAGCTCCTTGGTCCAGGGAAACAAAAGAAAAAAAGAAACAAATGGGACTACATCAAACTAAAATGTTTCACTCAGCAAAGAAAACCAAAAATGAAAATACAACTCACTAAATGGGAGAACATATTTGCCATTGATATATCTGATAAGGGGTTGATATCCAAATTACAAACCACTTATATAATTCAACTCCAAAAAGCAAACAATCCAATTGAAAAATGGAAAAAGGACCTGAATAGACACTTCTAAGATAAAAAAATAAGATGCAGTAAGAAATGTCAAAATAAGGAGAAAGATATCAATTATTTGTGTAGAAAAAATAAAATAAAAACATAAATGTAACCATTATGTTTTCTATAAAAATCCTTGAGCAGTCAAGTTGAACCCCATTTAAAGATTAACTGTGTCTCCTTTAATGTGAGAAACATAAAAATTCATATGTGGAGGGAAAGGAAGCTTCTCAACTTAAATAGCTAGTCTTGCTCACCTCAGGAATTTTTTATGTCCTTTGAATCTGTGGGAGTCACTTCTGCTGCCCTGAAGTAATTGCACAGGGGGAGTTTCATCTGTTGGTAGTCAGACACAATTCAAGGAGAGACTCCTATAATCCTGTTTCAGGATGGCAGACTTAACAGGAGCAGATTCTGAAAATGTCCCAAGGGCAGCTTTGCAGTAATCCCTGCAGCAAGTCTATACAATAGTCAGCAGAGAAAGAGCTAGCTGTCAGGAGAATTACTTTCTAAAAGTTCTTTATCTGCTTGGTAGAAACTGGGAATACTTTTGTTTTGTTTCTCTAGAAGAAATCCTTTTTCTTAGCTTCAGGCATTCAGTTGTTACAGGAAATGGCTTGGTAAACTTATTTTTCAGTATCCTTTGAGAGAAGGAGTATAATTTCAGAGAATACTGATTATTGATTATTATGAGAATAAATATCTGGTTCAATATGATCATATCAGGTATCAATGCATATGTGAAATAGGACCTTAAGAGCATTCATCTCAGTAAAAACTGCTGTTTGACCTGGAATCTCACATAAATCCATCCCACGCCACAAAGTTTATTCTCCTGTGCCTGAGGACCAGAACCATAAGAGATTGATCCTTGTTGACTCAGTGGCTCCAGGATTTCAGACTGAAGACAACCTTTAGAGATGATTAACTTTGCTCAATGTTACAATTTGCTTTAACTTGATAGGTCCACATTCCAACTTCTAGCAGAGGGTGATTGGGAGATAAGGAGCAGTCAACAGGAACTTTGAGGCCCACTGAAACCCACCGACCCCCTCTGAGACTGTTTGTGGATTTAGAACAAGCGAAGAAAGTATGGTTTGGATCTTTAAAAGGGCTGCATACCCCTGAGAAGCACAGTCGTGAGTGTGTGGACTCCACCTGCCTGTGGTGCTGTCGCTGGCCAGCTCAATAAGTCCTTGCTTACTTATTACCAATTTAGCAGTTTACGCGGTCATTTGCAACTGGTCGTGGAAGTCGCCCCACAACATATGGTTATAAAATTTCAGCTTATTATATCCTTTTTAATCTAAATCCTTTAAATGGAAACATTTGGTAAAATTAGTGACTTAGATAATGCAGCCCTAGAAATAATCAAATTCCCTCCAAAAACTGAGTTTTTAAATTTTGGAAAAAACACTTTTAAATAAATTATTTTATTTTTCTTGCATATAATTTTTCAATGTAATATACAATTTTCTACTTATGATAATATACTTATTATTATTTACTTATATTTTAAAATTTATTCACAACATTCATTCTCATCAAATATGTAAATCAATTAAAGTTTATTTGATGTTTAATATACTTGGTGGATAGATTTAGAAATGGTGATAGACAGTCCTTATATTTTGATAACAATGTTACATTATATTGAGATAACAATGTTACATTATATTTATATCAGTATATATGTTTTGATTATGTAATTATTTGGTTTTAGAATTTCTGCTCACTCCATGACATGTTATGCAAATTGCAACAAACTCTATGACGAACTTTGCTATATTTTTTTATTCTAGATAAATTACTTTAGCCATAATTTAGATACTATTTAAATGACAGTGGGCTTTGTGCATAGCACTGTGGTGCAGCTATGATGGCAGGACATGGATTATTGCCTACTTTTTCATTGCTCAGAGTACTCTCAGATGTTGGGCTTTTGATTAAATTAAAATTTTTACTGAACTCGATATGGGTATTGATCATTAATTTTACTGCTTCAGGTGGTTATAAAAATTGTATTTTCATTCTATTTCTTCAAAAATATTTTAAGTACTACATTATCTGATATGGCTGCCCTCTCAGATATATTGCTTGTGTGACCCCAAAACCCCCAAATCCATTAGCAATATTGGCAAACTCTATCATTTTTCTTTTTTAAAAATGTATATTTTATTGTCTTTTTACAGAGAGAAAGAGAGAGGGATAGAGAGAAACATCAATGAGAAACACCTCCTACTGGGGATGTACCCACAACCAAGGTACATACCCTTGACCAGAATAGAACCGGGGACCTTTCAGTCCATAGGCCGACGCTCTATCCACTAAGCCAAACTGGTTAGGGCCATCATTTCTTTCAAATATTTGAACATAACTGGTTTATAATTTTGTCACAGCTCCTCCATCCCCACAACATCTGGTACTCCTTATCTATATAATTTCCATACTGCATATCACCTCCTAGCATGATGGAATAGAAATAATTTCTAGTTTATAAGTTTGTGATTTTGGGTGAACTCTTGGAGTAACATATTAAGGGTCAGACTTGACCACTTAGGTAGCCACCTCCCTGTGTGATAGATGGATAAAACTTACCCTGTATTCCTCCTATACTCCACCCACAGGAATGAAGCATGTTACTGATAACCAACTTGTACTTTGATTAACTCTGCATGGTGACGTATGTTATTGATGGCCACCTGGACTGCCATGGGTCAGAACAGGCTTAACAACAGGTTCCCAACTTTAGACATCAATCATTCTTTTGATCCTCGCTCCATGCTGTCTTGCTCCATGCTGGACAGCAGGACAGCCAAACCTCCATTCACAAGACTTGAGTCGCTTTCCTCCCACTGACAACCCAACCAGACAGCCAACCACCCCAAGATAGATCTGCTACTGCCTGCAGAGGATGCCACTTTTTACCAGGGACCCCATTAAGTCACCAGAAAACTTGTGAGAAATAAAGTATTTTTGTGTGTGTTAACTATCTATACTAATTAAAGGCTAATATGCAAATTGGTCAGGATGCCTTCACAATAAAAACTTATCAGTAGGACTGCATGGGATGACAAAGCCATCAGGAGGTTAGTAAGGGACAACCAAATGACTGAAGAACAGGCTGCATGGGGCGACCAGGCTAGCAGGAGGTGGGCAGTGATGGGTGATCAAACAATCAAACAGCAGGCTGCTTGGAGTGACCAGGCTGGGGTGTATGCTTTCATGCTGTTTCTGCAAAATTCTCACTCTGCCATCTGCATGATGCAACTGGAAATGTGATTCATCGAACCACATTACTTTTTTCCCAATGCTCAACTGTCCAGTCCTTGTGTTCCTGTGCGAATTGGAGATGTTTTATCTTGGTAACTGCAGACAGCAAAGGTATTTGAACAGGCCTTTAGCTTCCATATCCCATACAATACAGTGTATGGCTCATTTGTCTACAAATGTCAGGTTGTCATAATAATCTGGACACAATATATGCATACTGAGTGGCCAGATTATTATGATCTCTGAAAGCATAATAATTTGGTCACTCAATGTATACTCTATGCAATAAAAGGCCAATATGCAAATTACCCCCTCGACCAGGAGTTTGACCAGCAGGCAGACTGGCCAACCACCCATGTTCCCTCTCCCTGGCCAGGATGGCTGGACTCCAACTATGCATGAATTCATGCACTGGGCCTCTAATATATATATATATACTAGAGGTTCATTGCAGGAAGATTCCTGCAAGAATAGGGCTTCCTACCACAGTGTCCGCTGCCCTGCCTGCTTCTCTCCTGTCTCCCCTGCCCTGTCTTCTTCCCTCCCTTCTTTGCAGCTCCACCTGCTTCCCACCCCTCCTGCTTGCCTTCCTTCCTCCCACTCCCCACTTGCTTGCTTGTGTAAAGTTTCCCTCCCTTCTGCAATGCTTGGCTTCCTCCCACACTGTCTTCAATCTTCACTCTGCACTGGTATATGTAAATTAACCACCATCTTGGTTTTGTTAATTTGCATACTCATTCCTGATTGGCTGGTGGGCGTGGCTGGTGGGCATAGTGGAGGTGTGATCAATTTGCGTGTTTCTCTTTTATTATCTCTTTTTTTATAGATATTCTGAGTGGCCAAGTTACTTTGCATTCAGAGATCATAATAATCTGGTCACTCAGTGTACATATACTATATTCTCAGATGAAGTAGAATTTTGTTGGAGTAATCAAGAAGGTTTGTGTTTCTCTCTCAGAATCATGTGGTTCCAATGAAGGGTGGAGTTGACAGTGTGGGTATTGGATTAATGGGAAGGAAGAATGCTTAATAAGTAATAGAGTTGAAAATGACACAACTTATGTGTCCAATTTAAGAGTATATAAATTAGTTATCCAGATTGGAAGACAGAAAATTATCACTTGTATCTTTATTGGAATATCAATGACACGCCACTGAATGCATGAAGAGGCCTCAACATGTCTCAGGATCCTGTACCTGCATGTAGTGAAGTGATAACGTTTTCTGAAGGTGCAAGTGTGCCCCACTGAATAACAGACAGATACGAGGCGGCTGCACTTTCAGAGAAATCTACTGCATCAGCAGCTCTAAGTTTTTTCAACATTTCAATCTTGAATTCACAATAGCACTTTAATTGTACAAAATTATACAAAATGAGAACATTTAACAATAGCAGTTTGAGAGCACTGCTATTGTTATATGTAGTGTATGTGTATGTGTGGAAAGGAAGAAACAATGTGAAAACAACTTAAAGCATTGAAAGTACTCAGGGGATAATGTAATGTTTGTAGGATGTGACTGGGCAAATATCAGGTAAGCTTGTGAGTTGTCACCATAAAATATCTTGATTCATACATAAGTATGAATGAAATTAATTAACATTGGAAGGGTACTACTATATAATGTTGTGACCATCTGCGATCACTTGATATACTTAAACTTTATTTTCCACTTAAAATGTTTCTCTGTATTTTAATGGTTATACTTATCTTGCTTTCTTTATACCTCATTGTATCCTTGTTTTCCCCTAACTTTTATATCTTAGCCAGAACTGTAAATTCAGAAATACTCTGTTTCTCTGTAACCATAAGAATCCCTCTTTTAGGATATCTCACCCAGTTTCAAGGTTAAAAATACCATAAATTCATATCTCTAGCTACTACTTCTCCTGCTGAGTCTGAAGTGAATATTCCACATATAGACTGTCTATTTCAACTTGCATGCCTCAAAACTCTCAGTGGTGCTGCTCTAGCTGGTTTGGCTTGGTGAATAGAAAGTCAACCTATAGACTGAAGGTTCTCGGGTTAGATTCTGGTCAAGGGCACATGCTAGGGTTGTGAGCTCCATCCCCAGTAGGGAGCATGCAGGAAGCAACCAATCAATGATTCTCTCTCATCATTGATGTTTCTATCTCCCTCTCCCTCTCCTTTTCTCTCTGAAATCAATAAAACTATTTTTTTTAAAAACACAAAACTTCTCAGTACTGTAACGGAACCATTCTCTTCTTTACACACACACACACACACACACACACACACACACACACACCAATTTTATCCAAGTTTGGCAATGCCAGTAAATTTTCTCATTTCTAAATCTAGCAAGCCTTCTTTTCTTAATTTATCTTTTTCATCTCTCACATCCAATTTTCACTAAATTCTGATGCCTATAACTCTGTAATATATTTAATTGAATCACTGATTCCAGCCCCATTGCTGTAATCCTAGCCAAAGCCACAAATATAGCGCATAGATGCTACTGCAACACCCTTCTGACAGGCCTTTCTGTTTCATGCTTGAAACCTAAGCAAAATAGAATTATCTTCCATAACTTGGAATGTAATGTCACTATTTGACTTGCTGTCTGCTTCCTTTATGACCTCATCCCTCCAAATATACCTCCCCAATTACCCAGCTTTCCCATTAGACACTAAGTGGTGAGTTCAAGGATAGAACAAGCAAGCTCTAGAATCCAGTCTTTGTAGTTTGAGTAATAAAGTTATTATATATTAATTTCTGTGTTTAAGGAGAGGAGGAAGGAATAATTTTACTCCAAAATTTATTTTTGGATACTCCAAAAATAAATATCCATAAGGATTTGATTGTGTCATATTCACATTAATTTTAAAGTAAAGAATAATTTGCAATATTGACTTGTGTGATATTTTTCCTAATATCAAAGTTTTCTCTGAGGTCTCCTAGTTCTGATTCACAGTTATATTATAATATCATGGCTTACAAATAATGAATGTTTACTCTATGCCAGGAATAATGTTAAATAGTTTTAATTGATTATCTCATGTTTTTATGTATTTTTATATTTTTCTTGTTGACATACTAGGTGTATCCATGTACAATGCAAGTTTTTTAGTAGATGGAGTTACACATATGTTGATATATATGTAATTTAATATGTATGCTATTTTTTTGTATTGACAGAAATCTTTAAAACTTCATATGTCACATTTGTTGAAGATGTTAACATCATATATATTTTTATGCTTAAAAATGGTGAATTTCGTGCCAAAAAAGAGCATTTGTGGGAAGTTTTAATTCATTACTTTATTTTAAAGAACATTTTATAGTATACTTTGGGAAGCTAATGCACTATCTCAAGATACTTGTGAAAGCTGGTTTAAACATTTTAAAAGTGATGATTTCAATGTATAAGACAAAGAATGTCCAAGTCAACTGAAAAAGTTTGAAGACCAACAATTACAAGCATTATTGGATGAAGATGCTTGTCAAACTCAAAAACAACTTGCAGAAAGATTAAATGTTGCTCAGAAAACAATTTCCAATCCTTTAGAAGGAATGGAAAATATTTTAAAGGATGGAAAATGGGTGCCACACCAACTGAAAAATAGACAAATGGAAAACCAAAATGTCATTAGGAAAATGTTGCTTTAACACCACGAAAGTCTTTTTTTTTGTTGTTGTTGTTTTTTGCATTGAGTTGTGACTGGCAATGAAAAGTGGATTTATTTTAAGAATCCCAAATGTACAAAATCATGGGTTGACCCAAGTCAACCATCAACATCAACTGCAAGGCCAAATTGCTTTGGAAAGAAGACAATGCTCTGTGTTTGGTGGGATCAGGAAGTTGTGGTGTATTATGAGCTTCTAAAACTAGTTGAAACCATTAGTACTGATTGCTACCAACAACAAAAATCATCAATTTGAACCAGGCTTTGATCGTAAAATGACCAGATTGGGCCAGAAGATACTGTAAAGTAATTTTGCTTCATGATGACACACTATCACACACTTCAAAACCAGTTTAAGACATGTTGAAAGATCTTGATTGGGAAGTATTAACCCACCTCCTATATTCACCAGACCTTGCCTCTTCAGATTACCACTTGTTCTGATCAATGGCACATGCACTTTCTGATTAGCACCTCAAAACGTATGAAGAAGTGGGAAATTTGGTCACTGAATTGTTTGCCTCAAAACAAGAAAAGTTCTATTGAGACGGTACCCACAAATTACCTGAAAGATGGGGTAAATGTGTAACTAACAATGGACATTACTTTGAATACAGCACTTTTAATGTTTCTCTTGAAATTATCACTTTTTCTTCGATTAAAAAATCCTCATTATTAACTGGTACAACTAGTAACCCCTAGTTGTTTAATTGTAGTCTAAATACTAGAATTATTTCCCATTTTTATATTTTTATATTTAAAGTTTCTTTTGTATAGTTTATAGTTAATGCAATTATAATTCATTCTATATTGTAAATATTCATCTTTATTCAATTTACACTTATATAATTATGCTTGATCTTATGTCTGTCATTTTTATATGAGTGTTTTCAACTGCAGTGCTTATTTGAATGTGTCTCAATATTCCATAGTTTTCTATTTGGTTTGGATTTTATTTCCTCTTCAGGAAAATGGGGGACACATTTATAATTCTTTTAATGTAAGTTTCTAGTTTTTCTTTGTGAAAAAGAAAACCCTCAGTCCATTATAATTGCATTGTAATTATTTTTCATTACACACTGTTTACATTTTAATTTATACTTTTCTTAACTATTTCATTACAACAAGGAAATGCCTTAGTTTTCCTGCTTCATATTTTGATGAGCTATGGATGCTACAAATATTCTTTATGAAGGTTATAAACAATACCTTCTTAAAGTAAATTCTCAGGAATGGTATAAGTGAAGTGTATGTGTAGCTATTGCTCATCTAAATTAATGGAATCAATTGGGTTTGCAAGAAGTTTATCCACTTCATTCAATACTATAATATTCTCATAGGAAGGAGAATTATGTGTGAGTTATTGGTGCCTTCCACCAATTTTTTTCCAATCTGTACAGTGTTTAGCAGGTATTTTTCTCAGTGGGAGCCAACACCATTCTTACTCATTTCATTCATCACTAATTGAGTCAAAAACATGATCTCATCTCTGTTTCTGCTTCTCTTCAGTCACTTTGGTCAACTTCTAATGGATGGTTTGGAAGCATACTTAACTCCAATTTATTTTCCAGATATCTGCTCTTTAATTATTTTTTTCCTCTTAATTTGAAATCAAACTATATTTGGATGTCTGTATTATGACTATCCAATTTCCCATAAGTCCACAAACAGTTAAAATAGGTTGTCTGGAGACACATTAAGTTGTCCATTCAGCCGAAATGTACAGCTAATTTTTTTAAGTAAAAAGAAATCTTCTCAGGGAAAAAAGTCCAACTCTCTTTTGACTTCTTCCAAAAAGTTACTTTTTAGCTGAACAGATTTAATTGCAGTTTACTTGAGACATTTTGTCTATATCGGAATTTTTCTTTATGGCCTGTATTTGTTTGGGGTCCATTATGAAGTTTGTTGTTTTGCTTTACCATTATGGAAAAAAAAATAACTACTCATGTCTACAGTTACTTTTTTACATCTGGCATAACAGAAGCTCAGTTTTTCAGGGACTATTGTTAGAAGAAGATATATAGTAAACACCACACCACCAAGCTCTTAAATATGTTAAGACCTTTAAAAATTCATTTTCAAATACTGGCAGGTGTCCTTTCAAAGCAGATATTTAAAATTCATTCATTTATAAAAGCAGGTATGTTCATGAGCAGGACATGATCATATATATACCATCTTACTCTAGAAAAGAACTACATTACATTATCCTTGGGCTATGAGTATGAAAAAAAAAAGGTGTAAAATCTGTGCTAAGCAAATATTTAAACCTTATGTAATTAATGAATAAATAAAAAATAAAATTATGTAGAACTGTTACAAAAATAGGTACTATCATGAAATAAAATGCAGTCAACAAACTAATACTTTGACTTAACTTTTAATCTTATAATATCTAGGC
This sequence comes from Lasiurus borealis, assembly GCA_004026805.1. Classification (NCBI taxonomy): domain Eukaryota; kingdom Metazoa; phylum Chordata; class Mammalia; order Chiroptera; family Vespertilionidae; genus Lasiurus; species Lasiurus borealis. The sequence goes on from PVJN01002514.1 coordinate 95,791, forward strand.
TGGACCTAGGAACTGTTTTAAACATGTCAGATTTGGGCACATTATATAAATTCAATAAAAATCTAGTTGAATTCATGATAAGATACCCTAAGCTGTAAAATTATATTAATTTTAGCTTATCATCAGTTTCTGCAACTAATGATGGAGATGCTATTAAGAATTTTAAAGAAATGTAAAAGGAACAATAAAAAAAAGCAATGATTTAAAATTTCTTTAAAATCCTTTTGGAAGAGTCCTGACTGGGTGGCCAGGTTGGAGCATTGTTGGTACACCAAAAGGTTGCAGGTTCAATTCCTGCTCAGGGCACATACTTAGGTTGTAGGTTTGTCCCCCATTTGGAGCATATTGGAGGCTATCAATTGATATTTCTCTCTCATGTAGATGGATGTTTCTCTCTCTAAAGTCAATAAAAAATATCCTTGGGTGAGGATTAAAAAAAATACCTATGGAAGAATCTTAATTTTTAAGAATTTTGTTGCCTCTATATTTGAAATAGGTTTTTCGATGCTTTTATATGCCTGTTGACTAAACACTAATGGGAATCTGACCTTACAAAGATTTTATAAGATGAGAAAGTGGACAGTTCTTAAGACAATTATAAGAATAATTAGGGACCTGGTGCATGAAATTTGTGCACATTAAAAGGGAATTAATTAGAGGAAATATTTTAATATTGCTATTTGCCCTTTATCTATAAAAGAAGTGTCAGCGATGCAAGATAATTAGTAAAATTATATGAAAATCTTCCTCCCATCAGTGTCTGGGTAGCACCGTGGGGCACAGAGTCAAGTCCTCGCACAACTGTGCGCTCCTTGAAACTGAGCAAGACCCAGACCTGGCCAGTCCCACCCCCGTTGGGCAAGATCCAGACCCAGCCAGCCCCACCCCCATCAAGCCCCACCAGGTGGGGGGCACAGCCTTAGGTTCCCCGTCAAGCCCCACCGGGTGGGGGATGCAGCCTCAGGTCCCCTGGCAACACCCTGAGACACCAGGGTGAGGGGAATGGCCTGAAGTCCCTTGGCCTGGGCTGGGGTTGAAGGAGTGCTTTGAGGTACCCTGTCAAACCCCGCCAAGCAGAAGGCATGGCCTAAGGTCCCCAGGTCTGGTGCCAGGGTGGGGGGCATGGCCTGAGGCTTCCCCACCCCACCCCGTCACAGCCCAGCATCTATGCACCCTCAGGTCCTTGCTGATGGCTTGTTATGGGAACCCCGCCTCCACTGTGGGTGCAGCCATCTTGTCATGGTATTATTCATGAGGGTCAATTTGCATATTACCTCTTTATTATATAGAATAGGAAGATTTAAAATAGCTGTATCCCATTGCTTTTAATTATCACATAGTATAGATGGCAGCTAAGTATTCATATAAAAGGGAAAGGAAGGGAAGGGAATTGGAGGGGAGAGGTGAGGAGAGAAGGAAAGGGGAAAATATGGTAAAGAGAGGGGGAGAAAAGGTAAAGAAATAAAGGAAAAAATATGGCTGAGTGAATCTCAGTCAGTAGTAGCCTGAATGCTGCTGGACCTGCCACATCTAATTCTGACAAAATAGCCTTGCGGAGTGAGAGGTCAGTACTGTAGAAATAGGGCCATCAGTGTCCATTGTTTAATATTTGCATTATGATATTGTATCTACTCAGAAATTGTGTCTGGCCACAGGAGGGAATGAAAGAGTTGCTGACTCAAATCCAAGACAATAGCATGTTTCAAATAACCAGCAAGGCATTTGAGCCAAAAATTGGTTTAGACTATAAAACAAAAGAAAAGAAAAACAGAAAACACCTCCTTGTGTTTATAGTTTTCTCTATCAAATATGTAAATTAGAAGAATTAGTATTAAAGTTTCACTGTTTTTAACTGTGATATTTATCTTTGATTCAGCAAACAACAATCACCAAGGAAAATTTTGGCTGCTTTCTACAGTGTTAATTTCAACTTTTCTCGCTATAGTCTATATAATAAAAATTTGACTGGCCTTAAAAGGTTCAATAATTGGTTTGAGAACTGAGAATTTGGAGATGCATTTAAATACAGAGCATATCTTGACTACAAACACACTTCTAAAACTCTAAATCAAAAGCTCAAAAAAAAAAATCTCAGAAGGAAGGGGTGGAGGACGGGAATAGATTAACCAAAGAACTTATATAACATGTGGACACAAGAGTATGGTTAAGGCCTAGGATTAGTGGTGGTGGAGGGGGTCAACGAGGAAAAATGAGACATCTATAATACTTTTAACAATACAATAAAGATAAATTAAATTAAAATGATACCTTGAGGTGTCATATTCAAAAAATGAAGTTTATTTTTAACATACATGCATATGTTTATGTATGTTTATGTAATAGAGTACAGAAATTAAATAATTCCTTAAAAATACACACACAAAAAAACATAATTAATTAGGTAATTTTGCTAAATAGTGCCTGCCAGCTATTGTGACTATTTCCATTGAATTTTCTGATTATTTAAAATTCATTGCTGTCATATGAATATAATAATCTTTTATAATTTGTAAACTTAAGTTTTTGGAATTCCAACTTCCCCTTTAACACAGGATTTTATTCTTTCCTTTAAAGCTGCCACTTACTGAACATTTTTTACTAACTGAACAACTACACAAAGTGTGTAGAAGAATTGATCTTTCTTTACATTGAGTTTCACCTTCCCATGTCTATGGATTTTATCATGAAGGAAAACTAAGAATTATTATCTGGATGAGATATATATATTTAAATGAATGTCCTTGTAATTTGTGGAAATAACCTCATCTCCTCATTTTAAAAAGGTCTAGCAAAAGCTAACATGCATTACATTACAAAGAGGTAGAGACCATAGGGTTGTATGGATGTAAGGAGGAAGAGATTGCCTTGGACAGTCTCATTGAACTAAACTCACACATGAATTAGAGATGGAGAAACAACATGAAAACATATGTCTCTTAAAAGGATGGCTAATTAAGGCTGCAGCAGTTCTACTGAAATAGCCAAAGAAAACAAACAAACAAACAAACAAAAAAAACTGTTCACCAACAGAAATATGAATGAACCACATTGGTATATCTAAACAATGTCACACTTCGCAGTAAGAAGCATGCTGAACAAAAGAAGCCAAGCACTAAAAATTTTATACAACATGACTTTATTTATATGAATTCTGGAACAAACAAAATGATAAAAATGAGAACCATAAGTTTCTATAAAAGTAGGTGGAGATGACTGGAAAGAAAAAGAAAAAGAGATTTTTAGCAGTGATGCTCTATATCTTTGATTTGGCATTGACTTGTACAATTAGCAGAAAAGCTTCTCTTGATGGAAATAGAAATGCAATTAGAATCACCTAGGGTTCTTGGCATAAAGAATGAACTACTCATACATACATACATCAATCTGGATGGATCTCAAGAAATATTATAATTGAGTGAAAGAACTCAGAAGCAAAAGAATATATTATTTATAATTCTATTTATAATAGTTTCAGGAAAATAAAAAACTAACCTATCTATATTTTAGAAATTAGAACATTAGTTAATCAGTGGATCGATGGGGACAAGTGATAGGAAAAGGACACAAGAACAATCTGAGAGGATGGATATGTTTTATAATTTGGAGAGTTGATTTCATGGGTATATATATATTTGAACAAACATCAAATTGTACACTAACATTTGCATATTTTATTGCACATAAATTTTACCTTATAAGTAAATATAAACAAAGTTACGTATTGCAGAAAACATCCATGATGGTTGATAGAGGGAGATAGATTTTCTCTCCATCTTACTCTCAAGAAGATGTGAAAATACTATATGCTTACTATGAGGAAAGCTTAAAGCCCCCAGTTTTGAGATTTCCAGTCCTCATCATTGTGCTTAAGGACTCCCAACCACCATTTCCTATTAGCCAGCAGCTCATTTCTACTTCAACTTTGTGTTTATTAATGTAACCCACATCTACCAAACATGTAGAAGCATAAGGACTAAAAGTAGCACTCTTTTAGAATAACCAGCCAAATAAAAATGGGATAATTTTTCTGTTGAAAATATTTTGAAGAATAAAATCTCATATTCAAGTCCCAGATTAAAGTAAACAAAGGTGAAATTTATATAAATTGGGATTTTTATTAATATTATAATCTCAAGAAAATATTGGAGAATTATTTTTAATAATAGACAAACTAAACATTTATATTGTCTTATATCTGTGCCTTGAGGATTTATTTTATTACTCTCCAACTCCCTTGAGATACTAAGATAGATAGGTAGCAATTCAAAAGCACAACTTAAATTCAGTAACAGTACAATTAGCAAACATTACTTTCACTACTTTTTTTTCTTCCTACTCCCAGAAGTCAGCTAGCAACAGACACACACACACACACACACACACACGAAGAGAAAGAAAGAATTGGAACATAGAGCCGAAACCGATTTGGCTCAGTGGATAGATCGTCAGCCTGCAGACTGAAAGGTCCCAGGTTCGATTCCAATCAAGGGCATGTACCTTGGTTGCGGACACATCCCCAGTAGGGGGCGTGCAGGAGGCAGCTGATAGATGTTTCTCTCTCATCATGTCTCTCATTGATGTTTCTAGCTTTCTTTCCCTCTTCCTTCCTCTATGTAAAAAATCAATAATATATATATATACATATATATATGTGTGTGTGTGTGTGTGTGTGTGTGTGTGTGTGTGTGTGTGAATTGTAACATAGATAATATTGCATCTATCCCTCAAAGTACCTTGTGGCTCTGGTGAATAAATAAACAAAAATACCAATTTGCCATTAACAGAAATGCCACAAGATGCCTGATTTTTCTGTGAAAAATCTAGCCCAGTAATATTCCTAAACTCAACTATTTTCTGCTCCTGCAGCTTTACCAGGTAACTGCTTATCAGACAGAGAGAGTATCCTATCTAATAAATAGGACACATACTAATTGACAATCACATCCTCACAAATATGGCAGCACCCACAGCCAAAGGAGGGCAACACCCAATCCCGTCAGCTTTGCTGGAGTAGCAGGCACACCACATGGCCGGGCCCACCCCCAAGCAGGTCTGAGTACTCCACAAGCCTTCCTCCAGAGTCTCCCAGTCCCCTCAGCCCCCAGCCACCCAGGGCCGGCCCAAGTTGCAGGCAAGTCTTGGATGGCAGCTGCCCAGCCAACGCCTGAGGTACATGCAAGCCTTGGATGGCGGCTGCACAGCTAGCTGCCCAGGGCCACCTGAGGCTTAGGTAACCAGTGCTGGCAGAGGCTCATGCTGTCAGTCTTCCTGATTGCCAGGTAGCCTCCCACCCCTGAGGGCTCCTGAACTGTGAGAGCGGGCAGGCTGGGCTGAGGGACCCCACTTCCAGTGCATGAATTTTCATGCATCAGGCCTCTAGTACTCAAAATAAAAGAGCCAAGAAGAAAGGAAAAGGGGACACTGTATAAGCCATAGAAATGGGGACATGTCATTCTAACAGGAAAAAACGAAAAGCACAATGTTCTACTACAACCTCTGTTTGATATTATTTCATTTTGATAATTGCTTTCTGATCAATATATTTTCTCTGTCAGTATGCATGTGTTTAAACATTCTATTCTGTTCAAAAGAAATACCAAAAGAGGAACATAGTCAATAAGTTAGGTTTTCTGTATATTTTTTTTCTTTTCCTCTAGTAAAGTTTTTTTTTTTTTAATATATTTTATTGATTTTTCACAGAGAGGAAGGGAAAGGGATAGAAAGCCAGAAAAATGGATGAGAGAAACATCGATCAACTGCCTCCTGCACGCCCCCTACTGGGGATGTGCCCGCAACCAAGGTACATGCCCTTGACTGGAATCGAACCTGGGACATTTCATTGCCCAGGCGGATGCTCTATCCACTGAGCCAAACCGATTTTGGCTCTAGTAAAGTTTTGAACATATTATTGCAGAATTTCTGTTTGAACTCACCTCATGTGCCAATTTACAGCACATCTCCTTTCTCAATTACTCTAAGCCTCATACAAAGAAATACAAGTTTTGAATAAAATTTTTGGTAATTCTTAATTATTTATTGATGAAGCATAAACATATCTGTTACAAAAAACAACAATTTTAATAGGATAATACTTAATTTAATCTCAGTAAAAAAAGGATAGTGTTATACAACTCAGTTTAAAAATGCAATTTTTCTCTAAGAATGTCTGGTCTAGGCCTTCCTATTATATCTTATTGGATGCCTGGCATATGGTATTCATGCACTCATGGGGGGCATAGCCTGCAGGGATTGGCCTGCTGTGGGAGTGCCACTCATCCCGGTCAGCCAAGCAGCACTCCCACTGTGGCAGTGCACTGACCACTAGAGGAAAGCTCCTGTATTGAGCGTTTCATCCCTGCTGGTCAGTGCACATCAAAACAACTAGTTGACCAATCATTCTGGTCTTTCAGCTGTTTGATATCTGGGCTTTTATTATATAAGATTATCATTATGCCAATGTTGATTATTATGAAAGACAAACTAGTATCAGATCATACTTTTGAACTGATGTGGGCTTAACACAGCATATGACCTATAATCAGGTTATTTTCATCATTATGAAATAGTATAATTCATTATATTTTTCTCTGTATAGCATCACAATGACATTGCAGAGTTCCCTCACAGTATATGGGTGGTGGTCACCATGAGGGAATGACCATCTGGAGCTTTTCACCCTAGCATGGTGTCTCTAGGAGATCTTAAGTGGTACTTAGTCTCTGTTAATAATATTTATTTTTATTACTGTACTTAATCCAAAATAACTCAAAAGTACAGAATTTAAAAAGGAGGTAGTTTTAAACGCCTGTTCAACTTATCTAGCACCTCACATTACATCACAAAATTTAGCACTGTCTCTCCTATCTATATTTAGCATGCATTATAAAGGATGTGCTATTTTTTTCTAATCTCTCTGTTAATTACATCTATCTTTCCATTTAAAATTGCTTAGTCAACATAATCTGTTCTCCTAAAAGACATTTTTCTAGCTTTACTTCTTAATTTGTGTGAATGCTCTGCCAGAAAGCCTCCAATCAGCTTGTCCTGCCTCCAGTCCTTACAGACCTTGCCCACCATGTGCATAACCTGCTCCAGAAATCTCAGTGGAGACATTTTTTCATGAAAGGGTCTTTAATTTTACCAAATACTTTTTCTGCTTTAATTGAGCTGATCATGTGATTTTGAACCTTCCTTCTGTTAATGTGGTGTACCACATTAATTGCTTTTCATATGGTGTATGATTTCTTTTAATGTGTTGTTGAGTTCAGTTTGCCAGTATTTTGTTCAGAATTTTTTAATTTTTGTTCATCAGTGATATTGATTGACCTGTAGTTTTACTTTTCTGGGTACTATTTTCTGATTTGGGGATAAGGGTAATGCTGGCCTCTTATGATTTTGGAAGTGGTCTCACCTCTTCATATTTTTGGAGGCATTTGAAAAAATGTTATATTAATTGTTCTTAAAATTTTTGGTATAATTGGCTAGTGTATATGTTTTTTCCTGGCCTTTTCCGTGTTAGGAATCTTTTTTTATTACTGATTAAATTGCCTCATCATTATTGGTCAGTTCAGATTTTCTATTTCTTCATGATTCAGATAGGTTGTATGTTTCTGAGAATTTATCCATTTATTCCAGGTTATCCAGTTTGTTGGTTTATAATTGTTCACAGTAATCTCCTATAGTTCTTTTCATTCTGGTGGCATGAATGTAATATCTTCTCTCTCATTTCTGATTCAATTTATTCTAACCTTCTATTACTTATAGTTATTCTAACTAAAGGTTTGTCAATTTTATTTATAAAAAAAAACAACTTTTACTTTAATCAAATTGTTTTATTTTCAAAATTTTCTGTTTCCTGAGGTTTTTAAGCCATGAAACTAATCTATATGAGATGAACAGTCCTACTAGTATGGGAGGGGTTTAAGTCTAGACCAGTGACCTGGAAGGTGGCAGGGCTCTGTATGTTAAGTGGGGTTGAGGTGTGGCTGCAGGCTCGGTGCGCATGTTTGACACAGTAGGAAGGCATTGACTTCATCATGCTAATATGAACATCATGCATTGGTCATTAGGACAACTTGAATCTAAGAAAGACATCATCCTACTCCCCACCCCTACAGGTACTGGTTGATAACACCTGACTTTTCACAATGCTTATATTTGTTTTTTATTATTATACTAGAGACCTGGTTCATTAAATTAGTGCATGGAAGGTGTCCTTAAGCCCAGACTGCACCCTCTCCAATCTGGGACATCTCAACGGATGTCTGACTGTCCGTTAAGGTAAACGGGCAGTCGGACATCCCTCTCACAATCCAGGACTGCTAGCTCCCAACTGATAGCCTGCCTGCCTTCCTGATTGCCCCCAACTGCTTCTGCCTGCCAGCCTGATCACCCCCTAACCACTTCCTGACAGTCTGATTGATGCCTAACTGCTCCCTTGCCAGCTTGATTGCCCCTAACTGCCCTCCCCTGCAGGCGTAGTCATCCCTAACTACCCTCACCTGAAGGCCTGGTTATCCCTAACTGCTCTCCCCTGCAGGCCTGGTCCCCCACAATTACCCTTCCCTATAGGCCTGGTCATTCCCAATTGCCCTCCCTTGCAGGCCTAGTCCCTCCCAACTGCCCTCCCCTGCTTGCCTGATCACCCACAACTGCCCTTCCTTATAGATCTGGTCCCTCCCAAATGCCCTCTTTGTCTGGCCGTCTTATGTCCACATGGGGTGATGGTCAATTTGCATATTTCTCTTTTATTAGATGGGATTACATAAAGTAGAATCTGGAAATTTAAGTGTTATAAATTACTTTATATAAAGTTTCTAACTTTCCATTACAGCAATAAAATTAGATAAAGCTAGCATGTCCAAAAAAACATATCTATCCATGATTCAGTGGAAACTTAAATACATTATTATTTTCAAGCTCAAAAGCTTTATGAACTTTTCAATTTTGTATCCTAGAGAGAAATTTAAGGCTTCCAAATTGACTGAAGAAGTTGAGTGGCCTAAACACCATCTTGTAGAGTTGAGCACCATTGTCCTAGAAAAAATGAAAAGTAGTATGTTTGGTGAGGAGGGATAATTGTGGCTTGTCAGCTCACAGTGTTTCTCCTGAATTACCACTTTTTAAGGTAGCATTTCCAAATGGGTTAAAAAAAATATTCCTGAAAATGTATTTTGATAAACAAGCAGAGGCTATTGCAATCAACATCTTGTCTGAGAGATGTTTTCTTTTCCTCTCAAAAAAATTTGTTTTTTTTACCTTGTTTATTTGCATTTTTAGGTAGCAGGAAAAAAAAATAGGAGTTAATTGACACACCTAGTTTGAAAAGAAATTGCACACACATAGTGAGGTTTCAAGTTAGATCTCTGGAAAAGATAAATCCAATTTGAATTGTTTACTGTGGCCTTCCAAATTAAATGCTTTTATTTCAAGTTAGAGAGTTCCAGAATGAGTTTAATACTATTATGAAATTCAGTTCTAGTGTGTGAAGACATAAAATATATTTGTACTACTCAATGATTAAATGTTTTTTTAAAGTATAGATTTTTATGGATAAAATAAAACTGTTATAAAGCTGCACATTTATGATTTAACTTCTAGCTTTGCATACCATTTCCTCAACTCCACACTCTCTGATAATCACTATAATATTTTTTAATGGTCTCTGATTTTCCAAAACAGATTCCATAAATGTGTTAGCAAGTTTCTGGACCTGAAACTGAACTTGAGATGCCCTTTTATCATATGCATAATCTAAAGATAAAAGTAATTTAAAATGTTGCATTATATTATGTGACTAAAATTTGATTTTAATAAGCAGTTAATTAAATAATAGAAATCATAAATTTCATAGACACATTTTGAATTTCAGACACCACTATGATTTGTTCAGGATAGGGAGAAGTATTCCTACCGGGAAAATCACTGCTATGCCTCAGTGGCGAGGGATACCTAGAGCTAAATTCTAAATTTTCCTGGTAATGGAAAATAGGCAGCAAAGATATCTCATGTCACTTCATACCTGTTATTTGTTAACCATTGCTTTTCTAGAGTAAAAGCTGTAGCACATACCAGAGGAATGGCGGACGCTGTTGGGGTGATGGAGTGATTGGGCCCACAGTGGTCTAGTTTATGTGATATCCCACGCAGGTCTGATCGAGTGAGGCGGCAAGATGAATAGCCATTGGAGGGAAGAAAATAGCCGTGATATTTATTAAGCACAACCTATGTTGAACAATTTGCATGTATTATCTCATTTATTCCTCTCTATAATCTTGCAAAATAAGTTTTGTTCATGAAACTATATCATGTTTTAGTTCTCACAAAAGATGGTTGATATCAGAACTGGAATGTAAACCTAAGACTGCATTATCTCCATGACGCATAATTGTCTTCTCAGAGTCCAAGTGCCATGATATACAGAATGCACTCATATCCTCTGATTGAAGGACTCTGAGCTTTTGATATTGTGAATATGAAAATCAAATGAAATAGGTTAAATTAGTTCATAACTGAGATGTGATAGGATATGTATGCCCCAGGTTCAGGTCTTAAAGACTTCGATTTATTCTCTGCATTTTCATTAACTTTGCACCTACACAAATCAGCTTTTCTGACCATTTATTTCTTCAGCTTCATTATTCTCTTCTTGTGGTTGTTGAGAGATCAAATGAGATATTGCATTCAGTGGGCTATTTTATTTTATTTTATTTTGTAAAAGTCCTCACCTGAGGATATGTTTTTATTGACTTTAGAGAGCAAGGGAGAGAGAAAGAGAAATTGATGTGAGAGAGAATCATCAATCAGTTGCCTCCTACACTCACCTCAACCAAGGATCAAGCCCACAACCTAGGTATGTGCCCTGACTGAGAACTGAACCCACAACCTTTGGTTGTTCCAACAAAATGAGTCATTCACCAGGGCTTAATGGACTTTTTTTTTTAACAGAAAGGATTAGGCATATTTTTATTATGGATTAAGAGTTATTATTTGAGCAGTGTTTTAATACTCAGATACATATAGTACAAGAATTATAATGACACCTTAAATTTTATTGCACTTATGGCTGCTTTGAGCTGGATGATTAAATCTGTAGGAATGATTTTCACTTACAAAGAGATATATGGTTTCCCTTAGTTGTTTTTGTTTGTTTGTTTGTTTGTTTTTGGCACCATGCTATGCTTTAGATGTTTTTATTTTATTTTATATTTTTGGTAGAGATGTGTATTTTCGTGTAGAAAATATTTTTCTTTCCCCTTGATTTTACCATGAGAAAAATGGTAGCATCAATATAAAGAATGAAAATTGATAACTGTCACAGTACTTAGAATTAGGATACCACAGGGAACACTTGATGTATTGGCAACTTAAAAAGCACATGTCCTGTGGCTGTGTAGAAAGAATGATCCTCTCTAGTAAATTTTCCAATTTTTATTTTTATTTTATTTTATTAAATATATTTCATCGATTTTTTTGCAGAGAAGAAGGGAGAAGAATAAAGAGCTAGAAACATCGATGAGAGAGAGACATCGATCAGCTGCCTCTTACACATCTCCTACTGGGGATGTGCTCACAACCAAGGTAGATGCCCTTGACCAGAATCAAACCTGAGATCTTTCAGTTTGCAGGCCGAGGCTCTATCCACTGAGCCAAACCGGCTTTGGCAAAATTTTCCAATTTTTAAAAGAGATCCTGAAGTTTTGCAAATTAAATTCAAAATGTAAAGATTACCAATTAGCCTTAAATATGTGTGTGTGTGTGTGTGTGTGTGTGTGTGTGTGTGTGTGTGTGTGTCTGTGTGTGTTAGTGATTGTTACTTAAGGTCCTCATTTTTAAAGACAGGGGCAGTCAGTGACAGGGGTGGGAAGTCCAGGCCAAAGGCTCAACAATAATCTCATAGAGAGAGGATAGTAACACAGGCAGACATATGAGTAGGGGAAAGAAAGGAAGAAACACATGAATTTGAGATATCTTGAATCAGAAGCAGAACTAATACAATTGACTTATTACATTCAGGGGCAAAGGAAAAAAAGACTTTTAAATAACAAGTTTTTTGACTTGAGCATCTGGAAAGCTGGTGATTCATCTTACCGTTCCTGGGAACATTGAAGGGGAGCTGATTGAGATGCAGGGGAAACAATTAGTATTTTTTTTTTTTTGGTCATGATAATTTTACAGTAGAATCTGTTACATAATTCGTTTCAAATGTGTGTGTGTGTGTGAGTGTGTGTGTGTGTGTGTGTGTGTGTGTGTGTGTGTGTGTGTGTGTGTTTCTAGTAAATGCAAAAAACAAAATGTACTGAACAGGTGTAGCCTAATAGCCAACCTGAAAAGAATGTCTGCCACTATTCTGATGAGGAGAGAAAAGGTCATTTAAGAGCATATGGGCTTGTGAGTACAGTTTTCAAGTGTGGGCTCTGTGGTATCGCTAAACCTTCATTTAAGATGTTTACGGAGCTCTGTATGGGTTTCAGAAGTTCAGTTGAAGGGTGAATGATTGCAGGAAGTCAGGCACAGTTTTAGCGTTTGTTTGGCCAGCAGGAGCTCTGCATGAAAACATGTTCTTCCCTGCTAGTCACTGGTTTGAATGGCCTCTTGAGCAGTCCCCTCAGGAGCAAATAAAAAACCACTGTGTCCAAAACTGGTTTGGCTCAGTAGATAGAGCATCAGCCTGTGGACTGAAAGGTCCCAGGTTCGATTCTGGTCAAGGGCATGTACCTTGGTTGCGGTCACATCTCTAGTAGGAGGCATGCAAAGGCAGTGATCGATGTCTCTCTCTCATTGATGTTTCTAACTCTCTATCCCTCTTCATTTCTCTCTGTAAAAATCAATAAAATATTAGGAAAAAACCCACTGTGGCCAGTGAAAATCTTCCTGCTGTGAGTAAATAAACCCTACAGACGATATTTAAACAGAAAGTGGCAACTTCCAAGTACACGCACACACACACACACACACACACACACACACACACACACAAAGCAAACTTTAATACAAGAAATTGGAAGTTAAAAATATTTGAAACTATTGATAGGAAGGGGACCTGGGAGGTCACAAGAGTATTCCTTAAAACAGAATGTGCAGAAAGCATCAGAAACCTCTACCAGTGTTTGAATGCTTATTGCTCTAAAGTAGCTGATTAACAAAGGAACACTCTGAGTCTGCTGGCAAGAGTTCTTGGTTCCCCCTGAAGCCCATATCCTCCCCATTTCCATAGCAGAAACAATACTGGCTTCTGCTTCCCTTCATTCCAAATATCAACAAGTTTTGGCAAAACCTAAGCTGGAACTCTAGTTGCAAGGGGCTGGGAGGGAGAGAGGAGGTAGAGAATGATAGATATGGAGAAAAGCACAAAAGAGTTGTGGTGAACACCTACACAAATAAAAGAGTTACATGCTAATTGACCATACCTTTGCGACATCCACCATCCAATCAGTAATGAGTATGCAAATAGACCCAACAAAGATAGTGGTTAATTTGCATACACAGGCACTGAGTGGCTGGGGCATTCTGTACCACCCCAGCCACTCCAGGCCTCTGGGCAGTGTGGGAAGGAGGGAAGGTGATATTGGGCTAGAGCAAAAGCAGTGCCAGCATCCAGGGGAAGGAAGGTTTATTCTTACAGTAGTCTTCATGCATTAGGCCTCTAGTGATATACAATATGTAGCTGTCTTCTATGACCAAGATTATGTTCAGAAAGTTGAAAAAACTCATTTTTTCAGACATTGTTTTTTAGTGGGAAACTATAGACAATAAGCTTACAAACAAGCTAATATGAAGTTTTAGAGGCCCTGTGCATGGGGATTATGCACTGGTGAGGGGCGTGGCCTATGGAGCTTGGCCTGCTGTGGGAGCATCACTTTCCTGAACTCATCCTGTTCAGCCAATGCTATGGACCCATCCTCTGAGCAGCTGCTCTCTGGTCCAGTATCTTCTGTGGAGCTGGAGCACTTGCCTCTCCAGGAGACTCGGTTGGGACCAGGCCCAGGGACAATAGTACTGAGAGGTGGCAGAGTAGGCCTCAGTCCTTTGGTGGCCATAAACTCACCTCCCAGCCTCCAAAGTCAGCCTTGTGAGCCCAGTGGTGGCACTACACAACCTGTGGGCATCTGGAGGAGGCAGAAAGGAATGAGGAGAAGGAACGTGGATTGAGGACGCAACAATTGCAGCCTGGGTTCCTGCCTGTTGATACTTGGTCTGTCAGCCAAGCAGCACTCCCACTGTGTTAGCACACTATCAGGGGGCAGCTCCTATGTTGAGCATCTGCTCCCTGGTAGTCAGTGTGCATCATAGCAAATGGTCGACCAGTTGTTCTGTTCATTCAACCATTTGGTTGCTGGGCTTTTATTATGTAAGACTAGAAGCCCAGTGCTCAAAATTCATACATAAATGGTCCCCGCAGTCCAGCCTGTGCCCTCTCTAATCCAGGATCCCTTGAGGGAGGTCCAACAGCAAGTTTAGGCCCAATCATGGGGCATGGGCTTAAACCGACAATTGGACATCCCTCTAACAATCTGATACCACTGGCTCCTAACTGTTCACCCGCCTGCCTGCCTGATCACCCCTAACTCCCCCCCCCGGTTCTGGCCTGGTCACTCCCAAACATTTTCCCACCAGTCTAGTCATCCCCAAACACCCCTCTTCTAGCCTACTCATCCCAACTGCCCTCTGTCTCTGGCCTGGTTGCCCCTAACTGCCCCTCCACTAGCCTGGCCACCCCTTACTGCCCCTCTGCTGACCTGGTCACCTCCAACTGCTTCTCCACAAGTCTGGTTGCCCCTCACTGCCCTTGCTGCCAGTCTGGTCTCCACCAGCTGCCCTCCCTGCAGGCCTGGTCACCACACACTGCCTGCTGCTCAGTCATTTGGTCACCCCACACTGCCCCCCCACCCCAACAGGCCTGGTTGCCCTATGCAGCCTGCTGCTCATTCATTTGTTCACCTCTCAATAACCCCCCTACCAGTTTGATCACTCCAACCTGCCCCCCTGCAGGTCTAATTGCCCCATACAACCTCCTTTTTGGTCATTTGGTTGTCCCTCACTAACACCCTGCTGGCCTGGTCACCCCACACAGCCTGGTCAGTGGTCCATTTGGTTGCGATGGTCACTTAGGCTTTTATTATTATAATTATGCCAAGTAAAGGTGAACTCTATAAGAATAATAGAACAAGATAAAAAATGAGAGAAGGATGGGCCAGGGGTTCTGTTCCATTAGTTAAGATGTCAGAGCTCTTGGCTTTAGTGCCATCTTTTTAGACATGTCTATGCCATGAAAACCAAAAGGAGGAAGTAGTGAATATGCAGGCTGTAGCAAAAGAAGAAATATGAGGCACAGGTCCATGTAAACCATAAACTTGTGCACCTGTGAAAGTCATAGGAGCAGAAATAGTGAAGCCAGAGGCTGGGTACACATTGTTGGACTTGTGCTGTTGTCTAGAACTTCCTGATGGGTTCTAGAACATACATGCCATCTGAATGCCATAGCCATCTTGAGAGACCCACCCTTCTCTAACTAAAACAGTCCCTTTTGGATCTTTGCCCTGGATCTGTGACATTCTGGACTGGTTCTGTTCTCAGCTGTGGCTGAATGTAACGTGTACAATAAATCATTCCTTCTGTCTTAGCTGAACAACAACAATAGAAAAGGTGTCAGAGAAGATTTCTTTGATTTGGAGACTGCTAAAGACTAAATGTTGGTGCCCCCCCCACCAAATTCATTGAAAGATAATTCCCAATGTGGTGGTATTATTATGTGGGGCCTTTTGGAGGTGATTAGGTCACGAGGGTAGGCCTCCCATAAATAGAATTACAGTGGCACCCTGAAATACGAGTGCCCTAACATACGAGATTTTTGAGATACGTGCCGTCGAGCGAGCGATTTTTGCTTTGAAATATGAGCAACATTTGAGATAGGAGTAATCTCACGGATTGGCCGGCTGCACAAGTGCCACCAGTTTACCTCGATTCAAGTGTCTCACAGTTTCCCATGCCTCAAGGTTATGGAACGAATTAAACTCATATCTCGAGTTACCACTGTAGTGCCCTTATAAAAGAGACCCAAAGAGCTAGCACCTTTGTCCACTTCTGCCATTAGAGAACACAGAGAAAAGACTACATCAATAAACCACGAAGGGAGTTCACCAGACATCAAATTTGCTGGTACCTCGATCTTTGACTTCTAGTTTCCAGAACTGTGAGAAATAAATTTCTATTATTTATAAGCCAGCCTATCTATGATATTTTATTAGGGCAACCCTAATGGACTTAGTGACTTTTCTTATATGTTGAACATATTTTCTCCCATTCTGCTATTTTTCCTTGGACTTTGTTTACTATATATTTTTACATAAATATTATCAATTTGATATTATATAAAAAGTACCTATTTTATATGTTTTTAAAAAGAGAATTTCTAGACTTCAACATTTTTATATTTTTTGTGAATAATAAAAAATGGAAATGCAACTTTTCTGGTATTGATAATTTCTTCAAATTATTCATTTTTTAACTATGTTTTTAATTAATTTCAGAGAGAGAAAGAGAGAGGAAAAGAGAGATAGAAATATCAGTGATGAGAGAGAATCATCTATTGACTGCCTCTTACTTACCCTCAACCGGGGATTGAGCTTGCAACCTAGACATGTGCCCTAACAGGGAATCAAACCTTGACATCCTGGTTCATAGGTTGATGCTCAAGCAGTGAGCACCATCAGTTGGGCTTCAAATTATTTTTAAATTAGTTGACACCTACATATTTTAAATGTCACTTTAGCATATTAAATTGACACATGCACATGCACCTTTCATATATTTATTTTCTAGCCTGGAATGAAGAGTGGGAAGACAATGAAAATGTTCTGGGACCATATTATTATTGAGGCTGTAAAGTGCCATAAAAACTCTTTATAAAGTAAGGTCTTTGTTAAGGTGTATCTATGAGACTTACAAACATTTTGAGAAAATCTATCTTATATTTATTTATTAAGATACAATTTGACCATTAGAGCAAGGTTTTTATTTATATTTTACTTTGTAATTATAAAATAAAATAGTCCCAATTTCTTTTAGCATTTATATTATATTTTATTTGTCTGTGGGAATTATTTTGATTATTTAGTATAAATCATTGTTACTAATTACTATCCTCAGACTTACATTTCATAGAAACAGAGAATGATATTTCTTTACATATGACACAATATCTTCACTTGATTCAGCAGTAAACATTTTATATAAAAACTAGAGGCCCATTGCATGAAAATTCTGCACTGGAGGGGGATCCCTTAGCCTGGCTTACCCTCTCTCAAAGTCCAGGAGCCCTAGTGATCAGGGGAAGGTGACACCCTCATCATACCTCTGCTTCTGCCCCTCCTGACAACACAAGTCTCAGCCGACCCTTGTTACTGAACCTCAGGCAGCCCTGGGCAGCTGGGTAGCTTGCCTATATCTTGGGGGGGCTAAGGAGACTGGACACTGCCCTCTTATAGCTGTGGGTGCTGCCATCTTTGAGGGAGGGGCAATCAATTAGCATATTCCCTTCTATTGGCTGTGGGTGTTGCCATCTTTGTCATGGCATGAGGGTCTATTAGCATATTCCCTCTTTATTAGATAGGATACTGTTGAATACCATAATAATGTCTTTATTTTCAACTTAAGTTGTAGGAGAAAAATGACATATCTGGAGCCAATATGCTTCTTAAAAATATTTTCTAAGTTGACAAAAAAAATTATAATTAATCAAATGTATTTTTCTTTGACCACAAGAAAGTATTGAACCAAATGTGCAGCCCAATTTTTAAAAGTTATATTTGACTCATATCTACATATTTGCTTAATTCAAGCTAATATACCCTAGAAAAGTAATGTATCTCTTTACTATATTTATACTGTATTAAATGTATCTGAGAAAACTGCCTCAAATTTTCTGTGAAATTAATCTGAGTGAAGTTATATTTCTGATGTATCTACATAGCTTAAAACACTAACTGCACAGCAATATAAGCAAGTGTGGACCTATCAGTGACGAGTATTACTGGTGAGAGAAATAAAATGAACCGAGGGATGAAGCACATGCCATAAGGCCCTACAGGCTTGTTAGGAGTGGGCCACAAATGTGCTCTGAGCTTCCTTATAATCCCTGTCAAGGGAGAAAAATCTTCAGATATGAGATCACAGTGGCCAAAGTTAAGACAAAATTAGGAAAGTCTATCACATTTCTAAGACCTCAGTGAATCTCGTCCCATGAATCCTCATAAGAACCATACATTTTGATGTGTAGAACACTATCATCAAATATTGGTGCAATAAATAACTCCAAAGTTTGTTTTCTGGAAAGTGCCAATAGAGAAGAAATTTCATGTTGCTAATTCAGAGAATCCCATATGTTTTAACAGTAACCTGTTAGTGGGCAGTCAATCATCCACTGGGAAAGCTAATGAGCCAAATGAAGACTCACTCCTAAATAGCAACCTGCCTTGTTATATATAATTAAAAATGAATGATATAAACAAATAAATAATAATTGCAGTTTTAGGACTAAGTACAACATTTTGTTTGGGTCATATGATTTAGTGAGTTACATATGCATTGCATATCGTATATATATATTATCCCTCCACATACAGTAGAGCTAGGTGTTCTACAACAAGATTTAACTATGATTTGAACTGAATAAGGCAGTTAAATTTCACCAAGTAAAAAAATAGAATTGGTAGCACTTAATCTACAGGAATACTATAAAAATAACTGTAATGATTGCTTAAGAGGCACTGCATATGTAGATTTGGTAAAAATTTTCTGCAGTGAATGTATTTTCCATAAAACAGTAATACAAATTATTTCAAGACAGGTAGAGTTCTGTTTAATTACTCAGCTTCTACATTACAGTAAATATTTATTATGCTTTTAAAATTGCATCTTTGCCTTTAATGCCTTTTAACCAATGCTTCTTAAGATATATAATAATACCATCAAAGACATCAATAACCATAGAAATCATATATTAATATAATACCATTTTAAGAAGCAAATATGTCCTTGCCTGAGTAGGTACTCATATAAATGCATATTTTGCACAGCAAGTATTTAAAACATTTTCTTCCAACTTAACAACTTAAATCTATCTTTGGACATAGCAAAGGAAATGGATTTGTATGAAGAATGACATTCTCTTTCTCTCTCTCTTTCATCTTTGAACTAGGACAATATTACCAATAGCCCAGCATACATGTGTTTTGAAATGTTTTTATAGACTGTTATTTTGATCCAACCACTTTCTCATAGGTAATGGAACATACTGGAAAGTTCCCTACATTTGAATCTATAATATGTGACCAATGAAATAGGAACTAAAATAGCACCAATGAGATAGGATGTACTACTACCTGTTTAGCACTATGATATGATCATCTCATGTAATAAGGCAGAAGAACAAAATATAATTTAAATATCACTCTGAAAAAAAACAATACTAGTGGATTTCCACATTTCATTTCATGAGAATTGTGCAATTTTCCATAACTTGCATTATAATAACGTGTATTTCTTAATAGAATTATTACCCAAAGTTCAATAATCATTATATTTAAACTTAATGTTAAATTAATGACAAAATATGTTTCTTAAACATTTCAGAATAAATTCAATGTCATTGTTGTGATACAAGAAGTTTTTACAATAGTTCTTTTTTTTTCATTCATATATATATATACATATATATATATATATATATATATATATATATATATATATATATTATTAATTTTTATACATGTCTCCCCATGCCTCCCCTCCCTCCCAGGAAAACCCCAACCCCCCCAGTGTCTATGTTCATTGGTTATGCTTATCTGCATGCATACAAGTCCTTTGATTGATCTCTTATCTACCTCACCTAACTTTAATCTTCCTGCTGTAATTTCACAGTCTGTTTGAAGCTTTACTGCCTCTGTATCTATTCTTTTGTACATCAGTTTATAATGTTCTTTATTATCCACCAATGAGTGAGATCATGTGATGCTTCTCCCTCATTGACTGGCTTATTTCACTAAGCATAAGGCTCTCCAGTTCCATCCAGGTTGCTGTAAATGGTGAGAATTCCTTCTTTTTAATGGCAGCATAGAATTCCATTGTGTAGATGTACCAGTTTTCTGATCCACTCATCTGCTGATGGGCACCTAGGCTGTTTCCAAATTGTAGCTATTGTAAATTGTGCTGCTATGAACATAGGGGTGCATAAATCCTTTTTGATTGGTGTTTGTGATTTCTTAGGATAAATTCCTAAGAGTGGGATTACAGGGTCAAATGGGAGAACCATTTTTAGTTTTTTGAGGAAACTCCATACTGTTCTCCACAGTGGCTGCACCAGTCTGCATCTACAACGTTAAGTGCTGTCCTTCCTGGTATTATGTCAAATGTGAATTTCTTATGGAAGGGATTATTTAAAATCATTTTCAATATAATTTAAAAATTCTGGTATTATCATGTAACGCAATTCATTGGGGTTATAAAATACATTAAACTTTTCTATATGCAACAAAAATAGGGCTCCACTTTATTTACAAGAATAATATACCATGTTTGAAATTTTTCTTTTGAAATATTTCTCCTTTTACATCTTAATAAACTGATCTG